>OX328132.1:72839207-72974207 GCA_946811695.1 Gonocerus acuteangulatus
GGACTAAGCCCCATTTTAAATGCCCTGTGACACAATACCTTAATTATAAACAAGTCCAATTTAAAATAACAATACGATTTTTAAAAAAATAAGAATCTGAGACTCTATTTTAATATAGTAAAAAAACACGTTTTTGTAAATTTATTTAACAGTCTAATGAATAAAAGGCTAAAACACACTCTCAAACAATCTAGTATATATTTGTCAAATACCACTCACTGACCTATCATCGCCCAGCTAAAACCACTTTACAGAAAAATTTGAAATTTTGCTTGGACACTCCCTTTAGAACGTAAACACTCGCTAAGAAATGATTTTTTGATACTCGAATTTTTAATTATTTTTAGAGGGGTTTAAGTTTTTATTTGGTTAGAGAGAATACAAGCCAAAGCAGCAGGCGTTGCTAGGACAACAGGTCAGCTGTTAGCGTACTGTATTTATTTCATAATATTATTTCTATTTGAGTTTCATTTCAACTATGATGGCAGACCTTGAATTACGAGGAATAAACTGATTTTGTCCTTCATAGAGTTTACCCTGTACCTGGTGATGGTCTATCCGAGGTAATAATATCCCGAACCCTTAAACTCCTGTTACTGGTAACCTATAGATAGTTTTTTCCCTTACAGAGAAAGGTCACAGAGAAAGAGAGACAGTAGAAGAGAAAGAAAGATAGTTAGTCAGAGAAAGAGAAGACAGAGAGAGACAAGGAGCGAGAAAGAGAGAGAGAGTGAGTGAGAGAGAGATACAGCCAGCCAAAGAAAGAGAATACAGACAGAGTGTAAGAGAGAGATAAGGAGAGAGAGAGAGAGAGAGAGAGAGAGAGAGAGAGAGAGAGAGAGAGAGAGAGAGAGAGAGAGTAGAAGAGAGAGGAAGAGACAGTTAGGCAGAGTAAGAGAAGCCGAAGAGTGAGTAAAAGAGAGACAAGAAGAGGGAGAGAGAGAGGGGTAAGAGATAGTGAGAAAGAGTGAGAGGGGGAAGGCGAGAGAGAGGGAGAGAGAGAAAAAGCGAACGAGGGGAAAAGTGATTCTTTGCACTCATGAAAGGAGGTTTGTAAATGTATAAAAATCTTAACACTGCCATCTGTCTATCAACATGATAGCGGCTAACGTTTTTGTGATTTTTTTTTTTTTGTACGGCTTATGCACTCCGCGCCTGAGGTCGTGGGTTCGATTCCCACTAGGGTGAGTGGCTTTTCTTTCGAAAAAAGAAAAGGCATTAGCCCCATCCTGGCTAAAAAAAAGGGTGGTAACCTATAGATTACCCGTCCTAAAATGCGTTGTCAATAAATGGACGTTTAGACTTAAATAATTTTTTTTTCGGCACGAAGCTTGAGCTATAGCATTTCCTTAATAGACAATTGAACGGGTTGGTTGACCAGAATAATCCTTTTGAAGGAAAAGTGGTGACCCACTTGCTCAAGACAAATTGGTGGGACTGGTGGTTGACTTCAATGCTATTGTGATTTGCGAGAATACAGAGGGGTCTTGTGAGTGCTATGAAATCAATTAATCCATGCTACTGATGATAAAAAACAAAACAAAAAACTAAGCCTAGTTTGCTTTTGGTTAACCTTTCGAAGGTTTTTTCTCTGAGGGCAGGTAGAGATAGGTGGATCGGAACACGCTGCCCTGTTACGCCCCGTGTTCTCAGCACTATTTATCACTGGTAAATCAGTGTACTGAGGCCCTTTGCCCATTTGATTAATGAGGCCCGACCACTGATCCCATGGCTGATGTCTTTCTCTCAGGTCAGAGGGAAAAAAGTGTGTGGCTCCTGTTACCACCCACTCTATATCTACTCGGTTCTTGTCTTCTTCGCAATGCCGCCTCCTCTAATACGAGATATTCTCAAATGATACCTAAATAAAGGACTGGGCTTGGTCTTGTCTTACCAAATATGCTTAAAAGTCCGACTCGCAGGAACTGCATCATCTTAACGAGGTTCCGTTCTTATCCCTAGTGTCATTTGGAATGCTTGAAAGAGAAACAGTTATTACTTTGGTTAGTCCTTTCGTGAAATACTTTTATGGACCAAGATACGTGACAGATGGCAAGGGTACATGGAAAAATGACTTCCCGGCCTTCTCAACGTTCGCTCTAGGGTAACACTATTACCTAAACGTTCTCATTTTCTTGTCTTCTTTTACTATAATAACAATTTTACTGATAAATGCAATTAAAAAACAACCAATTAGGAAGTGAGTTAAACAACTGCAAAAAAAACTTTTCAAAAGAACAAAACAAACACATTTGAAGTTTTAAGCACTTATTTCTCCGATTGAAATAGCCTTATCGAAATTTGCTTTAGAATCTTTTCTGTAGAGAATTTAGTAAGCTATCGAATGGTTTCCGTCCTTTCGCCACGATTTTCCCACCGTTATCGAGATATTTACAGAAATATACTAAAATCCCAAAACTTTTCATGTCTATTAATAAACGTTTTTTTTCGAATACTTCCTAAACTCAAAATGAAATAAAAATTGAAACATGATAGTTTAGATGCATCTCAAACGTGGAGAAAATATTTTCTCAGCATTCTAAGTACCCAAACCGAAAATTACAAGTTACAAAAATATAATTTCCACTTTTCTCAAAAACGGTCAATGATATCGCCTTAAAAATGGTTTCATTCTTTCTCCTATTTCCAGGAAAAAGAATGAAACCGTTTTAACAAGTGTCTGCAAGCATATGAACTCGAAAACGTAAGCCTTACAATCTGTTTCGCGAAAAATTCTACCTAAAATCCATGTTCCACTGGATTGGTTCTGCTGTTTGACAAACTTGATCGTTCAAATTAGAGGAAACATTGTTGTACAGAATTTCATCAAAATCGGACTATTTTGGGGCGTTTTTTTTTTTTTGGTCATGTGGTCAACCTCATAAGCGGGTTTCCTCCCTATGGAGGGAGGGAGGATCCGCGCTAAAAACACTTAATTGTGGAGAGATAGTTGACCGTTGAGATGATCGGGGTAAGGTCATAGGTTAAGGCATCCACAAAACAGAACTGTTATCTCTCTCCTCCATAGTCTTGAAGATGGATTTATTATTTAAGCCGAAACATTGGCAAAAAAAATAATTCATTTTAGTTACAAAATGTATTTTTTTTTTAATATATGATCGAACCCCGATCATCGATACCTTCTTAAGAACACTTCAGTCTGGTGAGTCCGACCGGAACATTAGCAATGAAGCTCTAAGATTTCATGGGGAAAACATTACTTCTGTAAAACCTGAAACTTGCGGTGACCCGGAAAAGTAATCCCGAGGTGCCGATAAAACGATCTGTGCCGTCAGCTGGAAAGGTGTTTTTGTTTTAAATTTCCATGACCAATGCGCCCAGAAGCCTGGGCATTTCCAGTTGGTAACTCCTGAGTTCTACATTGTCCCTAAATAGATAAAATAAATTCGCAGAATATATAAGCACTTTTTTTTTTCACGGCGCATCGTATTCTGGGCGATTAGCACCGACATCCCTGGCGCAGCCAAGAATTTTCTCAAGAAGCCCTGGAATGAGGAAAATTCCTGCTGAGGCTGGACTCGAACCCCCATCTCCCGCATGAAAATCAAGGCAATACCACAGTGATCCGAAATCTCAAAAATGTTTCTTGCTTAGGCAGAAGTCCAATATGTAATCTACTTCGTTTTAGGCTCTTGAGATTCTGGCTATTTTGACTTTTATTTATTTATCTTAAGACAACACAATATAAATTATAGAAAATATATTATAGCTTTTGTAGAAACTCTTTGCTATACAAAACAGTGGTGGATAGTTCGATTATGACACAGTCCATTCATTCCTTCAAAGGGCAAATGAAAGAGGGGACACTGCGAAAACAAAATCTTTTGCGAATATGACTGTAAAGAATGCATGGTGCTTGCTTAGTAGTTTGTATGGATGTGCTTAGTAGGTATGTGGATGTACACATGTTTTAATGTGTACATCCACATTCCATCGCCAAGTGACAATTACCGGTAACAATCATGAATTATCTTGAATATTCGTCAAAAAAATATAAGACCTTATATGATTTGCTTAACGTGCCATTTACTATAGTATACAATGAAATGTTTTGCTTATGACTGGAAGCAGATTATGTGGACCTTCCTTATAAACCTGCCACCATTTATTGTTGGTAAATATACTGCCAAAACCTTAATGACCGAAATATTTCTAATGTAAATATTATTTGGAATTATCGTTATCTCACGCATAAAATTCGGAACGTCAATAATTACAAAGCAGAATTAAATTTACTCCAAAATATTTTATGTGCATCTACATGCTTCTCGGTAAACATGTAATGCTTCATCAGGAGTTTATAATTATAACTACTATCACATCATTAAAAATCACAAACAGCCCTTGGGGCTAACCTTCCCCCGATCCCATGGGCAGTTTATTATTTTAATTTGTAATGATTGATCAGGAAGAGTTACATTATAAGTTAATTAAAGGGCGCAAAATAGTGCAAGAAACTTGTAGAGCTACAATAATCATTTTGGACCTGATGAATTGGAGCAGAAATGAAAAGGGCAACATTCACTGTTAGAAATGTTTTGTATCAAGCTGCAAAGCGCTTTCGAAACAAGATCTCATCTTCAGTGCCTAAAGACAACAACCTAACAAATTACAACTGCCCTAAAATCAAAAATTCAACAAAAAATTAAAAGATAAAGTAGGTCATTAGAGTTTCGGTCCAAAAAGGTTTTAAAAAACAGTAAAAGTCAAAATGGTTAAACACGAAACAAACGACGTCATTTTGAGCCCGAAGACAATTACAAATAAATAAAATTAAATTAAAAGCTAACATACACAGTTTCTGAATTAAAAAATAAATATTAAAAGGCATAGAATTATATTTATTTGTAATATTCTTCGGGCTCAGAATGTCATCGTTTGTTTTGTTTTTAACCATTCAGACTTTTTCTGTTGTTTAAAAAATATTGTGACCGTAATTCTAAACTCCTGTTTTTATCATTTAAGTTTACGTTGAATATTTATTTCATTTTAGATTTTAGAGAAGTTGTTGTCTACAGGCTCTGAAGATGAGATTTGGACTCGAAAGTGCTTTTTAGCTTGAAACAAAACATTTCGAACAGTGAAGGTTGACCTTTTCATTCCCTTATATGACGATGAACCTCCACCAACCTGCCAGAACACCTGTGATCAACGCGTTCCTTTTGGAAATCAACCAGAAGTACCAAAGATCACTCATTGGCATTTCTCTTTATTATCGATTCTACATCTTGCACCTCAAAGGACAGTAAACAAACAGCATCAATGTCTAGGAATATTTCAACACACACATATCCTCTCACAATTTATCGTACTTTCAAATTTCATAGGATGTCAACAAAAGTTTGACCTTGGTTTGAGCCAAAGCGTTGGTGTGTGAGCGTGAAAGGATCCTGGCCACCGACCTGAGGGGAGTCCGCCCCTCCTCCGGGTCAATATCTGCGAGGAGTCGAGCCCGACGTAGGCACGGATGGGAGGAGGGGGGAACAAACTGGACAAGTGTCTAGGAGGGGAGGGGGTGTAGGGAGATTGTAGGGGATAGATAAGATATATTCTAATTGCCCCTGGGAGGGAGGTGAGCTATGCCGGGGCAAAAAGCCATCTCCTCGACCGGTCCTCGGCGCCACAGATCTCCTCCTCCCCTCACAACCACACACCTATTTACCCTCCTCCCGACCATACACCTATCTAGGCCCCCTACAATCGCACAGCTACTACCTCCTGCCAAAATCACAAGCTTATCATCTCCCTACCATATACCTATACCCCCACCAAAACCTTCTAAGTTTCCTCAATTATACGTCTGTCGTCCTGCCTCGCCCCACGACAACCAAACGTCTTCCCTCCTCTAACTAAACTCCTATCTATTCCCCCCCCCCTACAATCATGCACTTCCAATCTCCTCATCAATCCACACATTTGTTCATACGATTCGCAAATATTCATCGATCTGAACACTCATCAAAATCTACACTTACTACTCTCTTCCAAGCCCACTAGAATCGTCTTTCAAATCTACACCTCTTTATCCTATTTCCCATAGAATATCATTCTCTCCTTCATCGCAGGACTTGCGAAATACCTAATCCCAAGAATCCATTAATCATACACTTTCTTGCCACACATATTATCATACGTGTACTACAGATACACACCATAGTTTTTTTCCCCCCTTCCCTGTTAGTGGAGGACGTAACTCCCAAAGGTTGGGGCTATAGCCATAGCTGTTTGTGCCATACCAGAAGTGCGGAGAAGTTAAATAAAATAAAGAGTTTACGTGGAGTCAATGGTAAATAGGAAATAGTTCTAATAATTCTTAACTGGACCAACCTCTTACATAGCTCTTTCATAATCAATTGTGTTACAATTCAATTTAAACCCACAATCGCCTTCCGGGAGAGTCAATGAGCTTAGCAGTGGTCCATTTCTGAATGAAGCTAGTGGGAGGAAGGTGACGTACTCTCTGAAATCCATTCCACTTATGTTGACCTCTAGTACAGGTGATTTTCGCAGTTTGGTTTACGGTACCTGGATAAGGTAATGTGGTAGCCGGTGGAGAGGAGGGTGCTGCGTGGGGTCTGCCCGCCCACCAGGACTCCGGCTAGCTCTAATCAGTCACGTCAAGGATAGCCTTTGATCCCAATTTGTCCCTGAGGGTAACGAGCCTTCACCCACCACCTCCCTCCCTTCTCCCGCTCTGGCGCCAAGGATAGCAGCCCTCTCTCTCACGCTCTACTCTCTCTCTCTCTCTCTCTCTCTCTCTCTCTCTCTCTCTCTCTCTCTCTCAATGTCCTAGTGTCGAAAAAAAAATAATTTAGTCGCGCTAATGTCGCATTTTGGACCGCTTTGCGCCAGTGCGCATATGCACACATTTTTTCCGCCGCCGTCAGTTAGAAAGGGCGAATATCAAAAAAGGTCTCTTGTCAGATAGCCTGATTTTCATAATTTTCCCGGCAAACAAAACGTTTTAAGTTGATCTTTCATTTTATGCATCATATATAACCGTATGTTGTAATTGGATAAATAATATAAAGCTGTTAAAACACATTCCAACACCTGGTATATGACACCAGTAATTTTGTGTTTGCTTTTGTTCTGAACATCGTCATAATGCCACCTTATAAAGGATTAACTCATTTCAGTAACCATTGTTTACATTAGATAAGTTAAACAACGAAAAAAAGGATGACAGTCGTGTTATTAACAGCCAAGTCACAAGATCAATGTCTATTTTTTTAATGTTCAACACAAGTTTTTTTAATACATTTTCGGCATGGAAGACGCTTTAGTTTTTGGATATAATATTTTTTCGATAATAAAAAACAAATTATGCAGGTTTGAAATTTCTGTGGAAAATTCTTACTATAGCTGTAATAACTTTAAATGCAAAAGTTTGCAGACTATCAGACCTATGCAGATAGGCTTCATCAACTACTGTTTTGAGTCTCCAACAGGAATCAGCCACTACTAGGTGGTACTCGAGCAACAGCAAATTTGTTTCTATCATTGCTCCAAAAAAAACGAAATTAAAATAAAACTAACCAATTTTTTTAAGTTCCAGGTTCATCGACCATATGAATTTGGCGAGAAATAATGTTCTCTTTCATAGTGTCAATGATCAACTCAATTAAAGAAATAATAAAAAACAGAAATCAAAAACTTCGAGAATCATCAGAAATTCAGACTTCTTGTATCAACTCATCCTTTATTTTAATCCAATTTTAAGTCATCATAGTCCAACTTAAAGCACAAAAAAACGCTGGAATTGGAAGTTTTAAATTTTTTATTTGTATACACACTTATTATCGCATTTTTTTTTCATTATAAATTTTATTGTACATACATATTTCAATTACGTTTATTTAATATTACATTTTACATTATGTACATATTGTATGAGTAATTCATTTTTGTTTTAATGATTGAATTCATTTTTAGTATAAATACATACCTAATATTTATATAATATTTTAATTTGTTGTTTTAATATCATTGAATCGCCTATGTAATTCATATTAAACACGTATAAAAACAAATAACAACTAAACACCGTTTATAATTTTTTCGAGGTAATGTTGAATTTTAGACCACTATGTGGCACTTAGAAAAGAAACTGCTCGAGCTTCTCTTGTAATGTAATATGTTATAAATGACACAATAAATGAAAAAAAAAAACAACTAAACAGGTTTTTCTTTGCTGGAACAAGTGCGCGCAATCATTTGGCACTATTCCTTGTCCGAATCGTAGGAACGGATTCTTAGCGCATGTCCTTTATCCCTACAGTCCAGGCAACGAACGAAAAAATTTATAATTTTGGGCCCACTGACCAGTTATTCAAATTCAATTAGATAGGATCTTGGCAAAATACGCACTCACATGGTCTTAGCAAAACCATTGCCATTATAATGGACAAGATCCTATCTAATTGAACTTGAATAACTGGTCAGTGGGCCCAAAATTATAAATTTTTTGCTATTTATACGTCCAGTACTACCTATATTTACATATTGGAGTATATTTTGGACAATACATTGACTGGAAATGGTGAGAAATTGATAGGTTCATTGGTTGACAGTTGTCGCCAGATTTCACGATGAATACTAAAACTGTTTTCACGTTTGAAGGAAAATACATAACATAGTAAAGATATATATATTCTTTAAGCGAATGTAATCCTCTACAACCCTATAAACGGCATTTATTTTTTGGGTTTATCGTTAAAGAGTTATCCGGTCCAAAAGAGCAAAAAGTGTGTTTTTTCCCAAAATTACAAACATTCAAGAGCGGATATTTCGAACTACTTTATTATAAAGTTCGAAAAACTTTATTGAGTTGAACTTGTAGCATATTTAATCAGCTTTTATGTGTTATAGATTGGTCATGTCGTTAGGACGCAGGGTTTCCGAGATATAAGCGAAAACCCGAAAATTGGGGCCTTCTAAACCCCCCCTCCCCCGGCACAAAGGCTACGGGCGAGGACTTTTGATATGTTCACCTCCTATCCAGCCCAAACAAAGTTATGAAGTCAAAAATTGTGTACCAAACATTTCTACCTATAGCTATTTTTAAACATTCGTTGCCTGGACTGCTAGTGCCATTTGGAAAGCTCAGATTAAAAATAAGTAGTTAATTTTGTATTTTGATATATTGTGAAAATGTAAAAAAAAAAAAAAAAAAAAAAAAAAAAAAAAAAAAAAAAAAACCTCAAAGAGCAGCAATATCTTTAGCGCCACAAGAGGAAACTAACAATATCCTAGGGAATAGGCGAAACTCTTTCCGCAGGCCCGCTCTATCAGGCCTAAACATTGTTTGATTCTTTCTGCATTTATTAAAAAAAGTCCGATTCGCAGGAACTGCGTCATCTTAGCGCGGTTCCGTTCTTATCTCTAGTGTTTATGAAGGCATAGAATAGAAACAGTTATTACTTTGTTTAGATCAATAGCAAAACAGCTATCCAAATGAAATCTCAAACAAACCAGTCTTCAAAGGTCTTGATTTACAATCTTACGGAGGCAGAAAGGCCTCCGCTCAGAGGCATTTGGAAAGCCTTGGGATCTCTCTCTTTGAACGCTACATTTCTAACAATAAATTGATCTTCTTATTTTACTTAATCTGTTTTATTGCCAAATACATTATCCGACTATAAGCAATTTAAAAATAACAAGGAATAAAACAGACAAAAAGAACAGTTCGAATAAGCGAAATCAATTACTTTAAAGTTTTAAGCACTTATTTCTCCGATTGACATCGCCTAATCAAAACTTTCATCAGAATCATTTTTGTAGAGCATTTAGTGAGCTTTCTAATGGTCATCTTCCGTTTCCCAAGATTCTCAACCTTTTTCGAGATATTAAGGAAAGTATACAAAGTTACCAAAACTTTTTATGTATGTTAATAAAATATTTTATTCTAACCCTTCCTAAACTCCAAACGTAACAAAAATTTCAACATATTAGTATTAATGAATGCAGAACATGCAGAAAATGTTTCAACTGAATCCCATAATTCTATGTACCAAAATCAAAGAGAAAAAGAACAGTTCGAATAAGCGAAATCAATTACTTTAAAGTTGTATGCACTTATTTCTCCGATTGACATCGCCTAATCAAAACGTTCATCAGAACCATTTTTATAGAGCATTTAGTGAGCTTTCTAATGGTCATCTTTCGTTCCACAAGATTCTCAACCTTTTTCGAGATATTAAGGAAAGTATACAAAGTTACCAAAACTTTTCATGTCTGTTCATAAAATATTTTATTCTAACCCTTCCTTAACTCCAAACGTAACATAACTTTCAACATATTAGTTTTAATGAAATTAGAACATGCAGATAATGTTTCAACTGAATCCCGTGATTCTAAGTACCCAAACCAAAAACGGAATTCAAAAACTATTTTTCCAATTTTTTCGAAAACGGTTAAAGCTATCGCCTTGAAAATGGTTTCATTCGTTTTCCTAGCCCAAGAAGCCTATAAAACAAGTACTTACAAGCTTATGAACTCAAAAACGTAAGCGTTACGATTTTTTCTGCACGAATTTCGCCCCAAAACGCCATCTTCCAGTGGGCGGATTTTGCTGGGTAACGAACTTGACCTTTCAAATTGGACGACGGATTTTTGTACCAAATTTCATCAAAATCGGACCATCAGGGAAGCCAGAAATGAGCGAACAGACAAATATATATATATATATATATATATATATATATATATATATATATATATATATATATATAAATAAATATATACATATATATATATATATATACAAATTTGAACCACCGTTATTTTCGGTCTCTAGGGGTTCTGAAACGCGAAATTTTCTAGTCGGCACTTCCGGATTGTTTCATTGTATCAACCCTATAAGCGGGGTTCCTCCCTATGGGGGAGGGAGGAACCGCGCTAAAAATAATCTGTCTTATCTCGATGGTAATGTTCGCTAACCAGCAGAATCCGCCAACCGGAACATGGGTTTTTGGACTAATATCTATCTATCGCCCCCTTAATTAGGAATGTGCAGCTCCTGCGTGACAGACTCATGGGTTTCACAAAGAATTTAATATACACTGAATTGATTACAATGAACACGATTCACCCTGTGGTGTAGTGGCTACCGCCTTGGATTCTCGTGCGGGGATTGGGGTTCGAGTCCCGCCTACAGCAGGAATTTTCTCATCTCACAGCTCCTTGAGAAAATTCCCCACTGTACCATGGACCTCGTGCGCCGTAAAAAAGTGTATATTTTTATTAAAAGTATTATTCAAAATAATAAATTACGACCTTGCCTACTGCAATAGCCAAGAAACGCACAAAACTCCAAACGTCGCGGAAAACTTTTTTTTTTTTCTTTTTTGCAGAGTAATTTATCCTTAAAATCAGTTTGTTCCTCGAAGGCCCTCATTAGAGAAGGTAGGGGTGCAATAATCAAGCGTGTAATGGGTACACGCCATGGCAATTAATGGTGTACGTTGCACTTATGTGGTGGAGTAGGCTCTCCACATTGGCTCCTCATGTCTTCTTAAATTACAAGACACAATCAATTCATTGCTGGTCTTTATTATCTATATCCTTGTCATATTTTTATTTTATTTGTTTTTTTAATATGGGGCTTAAAAGTTTATTCGTAGTTGTTTTATGTTTAAATCGAATAATGACGCCAAACCTCGGGATTGGTTGTTACTTATAACATAAGGGGCGCTGAACAGTGGCACTTTAACCGGTTTCTGCATTGTTATGCTTAAAGAATCTTCTCTTTTTACATGTGGACGCATTTATTATTCATTAGATCAATAAAGAAAACTGTGAAGTTTACGTGTATTTATTTAGTAGTGTAGTTACTCGCAAGCGCAAAACTATGGAGAAAATGTATATATATATATATATATATATATACATGCATATGACAATATCTTTCATTTCCTCCCTCATCTAAAGTGGAGCATGCAGGAAGTAAAGTGGGAATTCGTTTTTTTATTGTGAATTTTCAAATAAATTAGTAATTCATACGGTGATACAATCTTATGTTTTTTTATAACTGCCTCCCTTTTTAGAGCGATTTTATGTATTTCAGAATATATTTAGTAAGTTAATAATGTTAGTAACTAACTAAATAATGTTAGTAGGCGTAAATAATTCAGGAAATTTAGGTGTTATTTTAAGTTATTATTGTCCTCTTTATGATGCAATTAGTAGTAGTTACAATAGTCAAGGCTAAAGCCCCCTTCAATGAGAATAATTTTAAACAGAAGAATTGAAATCTGAATCAAATGTTGTTAATCAATCAAGACAAAAGATTTATCACATAGAAAAAATACAACCCACTTGTAGTAACGAAATTAAGTTATATTCGTAAGAATCTATCTTGAAACTATGAAAATAGACAAAAAAGTAGTTTTACTTATATTAAAGATAAAATTTAACATAAAGATAGAAAATATAATGTACATCAGATTAGTTTTCAGAATTGTGAAATCGTTTACAGGGTATCCGGAAATTTGCTGAAGAAAGGATTAAAACACCATGGTAAAATTTAAGATAAAGGCGAAAATAAATCAGCAATAAAAACTGACCACAAATTTGAATTCAAAAATTTTAACATAATCGACAAAGAAAAGAACACAACCTAACGAAAAATAAAATAGAACATATACAAGGTGTAACGTAAATGCTTTGTCATGTAAAAGCTTTGAGGTAATAGGGTACCCCTAGGGAAGCAAAAAATATCATGTGACGATTTTCCAAATTCTCACACATAAGGGAGAAAACGCCGTTTTATTGATTTTACGAGACAATCGTAGATTTTACAAGAACAATTATTCTTTTATTATTTACGATTGTAATCGTTGTAGCTCTGTCCCAAGTGTTTCTACTAACCCCTATTGATTCATTTTTATGGGTAAAATTAAAGAAGGGGTTGGTCTATAGTGAGACAGTGTCAAATGTGAGATCAGGGGGGAGGAAACGGAAATGAGGAGAGCAGGAGATGCTGTTCTCAGAAGAAGTAGACTTTGTAGGGCAGAGGGTAGAGGTCATTTTGAGCAGTTACTGTACTTAACAAATTTAAAATAAATGTGTTTTTTATTTATTTACGGTTTTAGGTTTTTTTATTATCGGGCAGTATTTTTTATTGTTTTAAGTAAACATTTACTTATTATTTAAGTAAATATTTATAAAAATAAGTATTTATTTTATTCTTGTTTTAAGCTTTTTGAATAAACTGAAGAAGAAAATTTAATTTTCACAGATCCAGTTGCGATCCATGAATGGAAACCTGGTTAAATGTGAAAGTTTTTCTGAAACCCGGAAATCTCAGATCCAGCCCATTGAAGAGTAACGCTAATAAGAAATATCTAGAAAATATCAGGAAATTTAGAATTGCCTTCTTTTAGTTAGATAGACATACTTAAAATCATTCATTCAAATTTACTAGTCTTATAGTAAATGTAATCAGCTTTCGATTGGTCCCACTCCCGTTCTTGTAGGACCAACGATAGGTGTGAAGGAGCTACAACGTTTATTATTCTAAAAACCACGTTTGTCTCGAAGAAACAATAAAACGACGTTTTCTCCCATATGTGTGAGAATTCGGAAAATCGTCAAATGACATTTTTTGTTCCTCTAGGAATCCCCTATCACCTCCCACAATATGACTAAAAATGCATGCTACACTCTGCATATTAGAGCATATAAAAGAAATGTGGTTAATATAAAGACGGACATCAAACATATATGTCCATTTATCGGTGAATACAAAAATAATTAAAAATGCAAACTAGTCTCAAATTTACCAATCGACAGAAAAATTACACCAATCGATTTAAAATTTAGGGAAATTAGTTCTCCAGGAAATGGACATAATCGCATTTTAGAATCGACTAATAATCAGCTCACATATCTGTCCACTTAATTGTATCTTTTAGTATTGATTCAGTCTCCTTAGGCAAATCATTTATGTAGGCAAAAAATAAAAGCGGAGTCAATAAGCAGCCTCGCTAATCTTGAACAGAGACGTTGGACTGAACTTTCTCTGTCATTACAATACCACCCCCCTTTTCAAAACGTTAAATTACACCATTGCAGCTGTTTCCTATACGTCGAATGATAGGTCTCTCTACGCAGTCCGCTTAATCATGCCAGCAAGGACAGAGATGCTTTATCTTAACAGTAGACCAGGCCGTAGAGAAGAGCATGCACTCAGATTCATGTGCAATCTTAAACAGGAAGAAGATACTTTGCATTTTATTTCTCGATGAAACATTTATTTCATTTTTCGTCCTATAATGAAAGAGTTCATTAGAGATCATTACGGCAAGGATCTTCACTCCTCGGAGGAAATTAAGATCATCCTGGACGATAGTAACTGGGACACACTGTATAAATATGTAAAGAATACGTACAAATACAGGCAGTTTCTCATTAATCAGTTTAATTATTAATTTTAAAATATTTAGTTTTTTACTTTTTTGTTTACAAATATTAAGGTTCTGTTTGCTATTTAATTATTTGTATATTTATTCATTATTATTCTATTTATATATTTAATTTTTATTTCTGTTTATTTTTTTTTTTAAATTTCTTTCATCTTTTTCTTTTCCCAAGTTCTTGTTAAGTTAAAGTGTATAAGCTTCTATTTTTTTGTTTTTATGTTTATTCAGAATGACTAATTAATTAAGTTTTGTATACACTCTAGCTTATGGACACTGTATAAGCCGATGTATTGTTCCGATATTATTTTGTTAAATATCTAAAATTCAACTAATTTTTTTGTTATGAAATAAATTTACATTAGGTAAATAATCTAAGGGGTTAGGTCCGTCAGTAAATATACTGATGTCGTACCTCTTGGTGGAGACCTTCAGCTCTGGCATCGGTTAGAGTACTGTGGGCCTCCTCCTGGAATATTTTTCCACCAAACAATAATTGGTGAAAATCATTGTTTTGTTGTTTTAATTTGTAATGATTTGACCAGGAATTGTTTTAGTTATAAGATCCTGAAGAGGCGTCAGAATGGCGTGAAACAAGTAGTGCAAGAAATAAACGATTTGGAGCTAAAGTGATTGTGGTTTATAAATTGACCTTCCGTCACATTTAATTTATTTTAGAGCTTTTTTTTTGTTTTGGGGAAGGGATACAAAGTGGCTAGGGCGGGTGACGGGGGAATTATTATAACTTTGTTAACCCTAAACATAAATCTCTTGATTTATTTAAATTTAACGTCCATTATTATTAACTAAGAATTTTGGGACGGGTTATCTATAGGTTACCACCCTTTAAGCCACAATACGACTGATGCCTATTTTTTTTCTAAAGAAAAGCTACCACCCCACAGTGGGAATCGAACCCACGATCTTTGGCACGGAGTGTAAAGTGCTCACGCCTTAACGCTCACGGCCACCCGGCCTCAAATTTCTTAATTAAAATTTGGAAGAATTGCTGTGATACAGCGTGGGTGTAGAGGGACAAAAAATAGCAAATGTTTTCGCGAGATAGATCTGAAATATTGACAGATTTGAAACCAAATATTACTTCCTAAAACACTCGGTTAACATCCGCTGTTATAGTACGAAGAAGATATTCCCTAATACTAAGACAACTTAGACACTTAGCCAAAAGATTTTCAAATGTAGGAGGTGTGCCATGTCAAGTTTAAATGCGGAATGGCCTTTACCAAAATATTGCTATCATTAGTAGTTTCATTAGCAATTCGAAATTTTACAATAGCTGAATCCTTCTGCCGATTTCAAATTGCTTAACACTTAATTAATACTCGCGGACTAAAACTCATATTATAAGGTTGTCAAGTTGGGGTTGGCGTGATCTCGGCCCACGCTACGTCAAACTGGAATACTGATGAAGCTGACTCACTATCCACTGCACGTGTCTGATTTCACCTCCAACCAAAATTCATTCGTCCCTCTTTGTTTCAATCGTCGCCAAATTTGCTAATACGCGATACCGTAGCCAACGCGGAGGTGGCGGGATTCCTGCTTTCGCTTTTTTTTTTAACCGCGTTGTCTTAGCATCAACTAGAAAGTCATAATTTTTATTAAATACACATCCGCCTTTAGGTTATTTGCACTCATTATAGGTTTCCACCTTTCCTAAACACACATGGACTACCTAAATACTGGTGGGACTGGAACCCGCATCTCCTTACTCTGCACCTACATTGGACCCGTATTTCTCCCGATCCGATGTCGGTTGACCGATAGCGGCCGACAGCGACCGACGCGATGGCCTACATTGGTCCCGACCCGATCCGATCCAATCTAGTCAAAGCTCGTCAGTAATGAACTCGTAGTGTAGTAAAAATGAGTGATTAATTTAAGAAATACCATGTAATAAGCATGGAAACTTTCGATTACCTTCTTGGGGGTATAAAGGATGAGCCAATCAATCTTCCGGAAATATAGTCCCGAATAAAAATTGTAGTGTAACAGTTAATTTTTAACGAAATTAAAAATGAGAAACGATTTCTGGTTGTTTGTCATAGATCTTCTCGAGCTAAAGCTAAAGAGTCCGAGAGAGCGATTTCCGTTACGGTAAGTTAGCGGCACCTAAAATGTATCTTTTCTTCACGATTTTATTGGAATAGGTGCCCACATTTTTAAAAAATATATTTATTTTTTTTACGGCGTATCGACAATTCTTGGCCATTAGCGCCGCTTTTACAAAATATTAATTATATTTAATCCAGGCTTTCCAATTACATTTGGCATAACAACGTTATAGAAACGTGCTACTATGACACAGTTCCTGCACATCGGACAGGTTTTTTTCAATTCGCCACTGACTAAAACTGACATGATGGGATATTGTTGTCAATACAAAGGTGCTAGAAGGTCGGCCCACGCTAGGTGGAGCTGGAAAAGTGACGGACCTGTGTCACTACCCTCCCGGGCCCATTAATTCCATCATGAGAATGCTTTTGTTCTGTTGTCGCGGTGAGCGGATTTTCCAGAGATGCTTTCAGCCCGAACGTTTCGCCTGTAATTCGTAGGCGGAATGGCTCATCCGGATCTAATTCTAGCTGCATGGGACAGGAAGCGGCTAGCCACACGCAGTCCTACTTCCCACCTAGATGCGCCCGGTATCCTCACATCCGACCACATCAGGCCCAGATTCTCTCATAGTCTCACACCAGTTTATTCTCAACAAGTAGAGGATATAAAAAAAACATATTAACATGCAATCGAAAGTTACATTTATAAAAAGTCCGACTCGCAGGAACTGCGTCATCTTAGCGCGTTTCCGCAATTATTCCTAGGGACATTTGGAAAGCTTAAAATAGATATAAACAAGTTCTTTTTACATATTTCCTCAAAAATATCAACACGTAATCCAATAACATTTCGAAGAAAAGGGATATATCTCGAAGGAAAAGGGGAAAATTACTAAATCCGCCTTTTCCCACATTCTTAAGGAAGAATCTGTAAGTCAAATCATTCATAATTAAAAAAAAATTAAAAAAAAAAAAACTAAGAAAAACAACACGAAGAACAGTACAGACGACCGAAAACAATAGCCAGGGAAAATGTTTATAATTAAAGGATTTCTTTATTTTTTATTTTATTTTTTTATTTTTTTTGCGTATCTTATTAAACAGAGATTGAAGTTTTAGGTTTTAGGTTCTAGGTTTTAGGGAAAAAAATCTTAAGATATTGGGTCGTACCATCCTTTGTCTCGTAAAATGTTGAAACTTTAATTTAATTAATAGTTTATTCTGATTATCTTAAATACAAAAACAATAAAAACTTTCAGCTCAAATGCCAGAAATAAAAAAAAACAAAACCTAAGCAGCAGTGTCTTTTCTGACGTAAGTTTCGATGTGGAGATTTTAGTTGGAGAAATCGGTTCTTAAATGCTTGAAAGAAATTCATATTTCAAAAAAAATCCTACGTACTTTACTAGATTGTACCTTCTTCTTTAAATAAATAAGTTTAGTTTTTCATTCTAGATTGAAAATTGCCGCCTGTAGACTATAGCCCGTAAAAAAGAGTGTATCCGTTCGTTAGACACACTGCAACTATTTTCTTTTCCAAGAATTAAAACTTTTTTTTTGGATACCTTAACATCCCGTATAGAACTTATGACCTAAAGATATGAATAATATTGATTTATTTGTTATTAATAAATTAAAGAATATGACTTTGATTTTGATGACACGAGGTAAGCATTTCAACAAATATATGCCATAATTATGTGCTAACAACAAAATAACATACAATCATATTTGGAAGAAGTTCAAATATTACCGCATTTTGTTCTAATGTTAGTATTAGATGATGGCGCATATGTGTTGAAAGGTATTGTGTGGAATAAAGAAGTATTGTGGGAAGAAGTTTTCAACTTCTAAAATCGAGCAATCCCACTATCAGAAACACCTCATAAACAAAAGTATATTTTATAGGTTTCATCGATTTTCCGTTCCTCAGTGAATATGTCCGACGTATCTCAAAACTCTGACTGCTATCATACACCAGATCAAGTCACCTAAGTAGATTATTATAGATTTTTTATAGGCCTAATATAAAAATAGTAGAATGTTCGCTCCCCTGACTACAAGCTCTAGATAAGGATGAAGGAGCTAGGAATTGTAGATGGCCGATAGCCTGTGTTCTTCTTCTAATATAACTATTAGTTGGTGACGATAAGATCTAGCCCTTATCTCTTCTTCCTTCCCTTCCTATCCGCTAAGGTGTAGCTACCTTCTCTATTTAGGGACGGCCTATCTTAGACCACCCCACTCAACACACACACACCATCGACCAATTCCTTTGATTTTCCCAGAGATAAACTGTTTTTGAGTGAAACGCCCATATCGCTTTCAATCGTTGAGCTTGATGAATTTTTATTATATACTGGACTAATATGGATTTCAGGGGCAACTTGTTAACTCCTTTAGTCTTTGAAAATCTCCAATAACCGAGATCTATGTTTCGGTCATAGGCTCACACTAATTACGGATTGGGAGGAAATAAAAAGCAAATTTATTACAAATTCTTACCTGGTTTGTCCAAATTTGTATATATATATATATATATATATATATATATATATATATATATATATATATATATATATATACATATATATATATATACAGTAGACTCTCCCTAATCCGGGATCGTCGGGACCGGGGTACAGTCGGATTAGAGAATTCAGTTAGAAACGGTTACATATTTATTTGAAAAAGCTTATTATTTGAGAATTAATAATATAAGCCATTTTTAATATTGCATATTTAAGTAAAATATACCTAGTAATTAAAATAAATTCAATTTATTTTAATAATTAAAATAATTTCAAAATATGTAAATGTTTGCTGATGTATTATTTCGAAGCGCATATGAACGTCAAAGTTTCAAGGAATTCAAATATCTCGACAGGCCGCAGGTGCCTTAGTAGACAAGTTTATTTTCTTAGTAGAAAGACAAGTACCTGCCTCAAAAACGAAACATACATGCTTTCTTCGACTTCCATTGAATGAAATACCACGACATAAATGTTTGGCTAGCTAGGAAGGGAAGGTTTTCTAGGATCCCTTGAGTCGGTCTAGCTCCGGCGAGTTCCGAGATCCGTCACTCATTCCTCTCGGAGACCCCGGAGAGAGCGACAGATAAAAGAACGCCGGATAAGATAGAGTCTACTGTATATATATAAGTTCGGTATCTCACAGGCTCAAAAAAAAAACGATTTTGATTAAATATGGTATTCTAATTTAAAAGGTCAAGTTTCAATCAACAGAATACCTCTACCGGACTAAAGGTTTATGGGCGAAATTCGCGCGAAAAAATCTTTGAGGGAAAATTCATTTTGTTTGTAGGCTTCTAAGTACTCTTTTTATTGATTCTCTAGCGTAGAGAAACGACTAAAACCTTTTTCGAGGCGAAATTTGCGACCGTTTAGGAGAAAAAAGGATAAAACTATTTCTTCTATCAAATCTTCGCTTTGGGTACTTATAATCATTGGATTCAGTTGAAATTGTAGTTAATTAATCTGAACTAAGATAATTAAATTTTGGTTACATTAAGAATAAAGGAAATATTTGAGAAAAAAAATTTATTCATATGATTTTAGTATTGTATATCTCTAAAGCGGTTACTAAATTGTGGTAAGTCGACAGTGACCTTCCAAAAGCTTAATAAATTCCCTACAAAACCATTTCCATAAATTTGTTTCATGTTCAGAGAAATAAATGCTTTTAGCTTTGAAGTTGTTGGTATCGTTTATTTGAACGGTTCATTTTGTCTTCTTTTTTTTTAATATTTGTTAGTATTGCATTCCTACAACCGCCCGGAAAAATAAATATAATAACACATAACTGTTTCTATTCGTGGAAAGTTTTCTAAATGCAACTTGGAAGAGGACCGGAAACGCCCCAAGATGACGCGGTTCTTTCGAGTCAACCTTTTTCAAGACAGGATAGGACCAGTGCCATACTTATAATTATAATATACAGTAGTGAAAACAGGTTCAACTGAAATTCAAACACAAACGTGGGCAACAAAATCACATTTTTATTTTACAAGGTAGCTATATCATGTCAGCCAATTTGATTAATTTTTGGCCACTCCTCGCCAACAACCAGCGATACGCCTAGCACACGTTGTGAAACGCAGATTTTTCAGACATTCCCGTGCGTTTCGATGTTAGTTACTCTAGATGAGTAGCTGTCATCGACGTTTCATAAATTACGGGGAAAAAACTCGAATATTGGACATAACTTTTGAAGGAAAATAAATTACAAAAGTTGTATGGAAATAATATTGAAGAGGGTAGAACCTGTCGCTTTCGAAGGCTCTTCCTTTCTGGGAGAAGTTGCCCTCTGGACAGGGGCAAAATGAAATATGGCCCCTACGCCAACCTGATTTAGGAAGATTACGGCCATTAATCAGGAAAAATCTCTTCACACGTCATACCACTTCCCCATATTGGACTTACGTGACATTTATTAAAAGAGAAAAGCAAATTTGCCAAAGAGCTAAATTCTTCGAAAGTAATAGCAACGAATTCAGATAAAATTATCGTTTCTTTTTATTTATTTAGTATTTTAGAGCACAATATTAGTATTATATATATATATACGTCAAAGTACTACCTTGTCCATACCGGTTGAATTATTGCAACGAAACTCGGTAAACGTTTAGGGTATGTAAAGAGAAAGATTTCATGTAAAAATAAAGTAAATTGGTCTATCTAGAAGGGAGGTTCCTCTTTGGAGACATTTGATTTTGGGGGGTTGAGGTAAACGCAGAATAAAATTGAAAAATATGTTACATGCTTCTTGCAATCATAATGATCATAATAACTGTAATTATAAAAAAACAAACTTATTTTTCTTGCATGTACAAATTCAATAACGAATAATTTTTTTTTTTTTTTTTTGCATCTTGGGTTCATTACTAACATAAAAAATAAATATAAATTAAAAATATGCTTCCCTGTATGCTTCTGATAAAATTGTTTTTAGAAATATGAGCATTTTTCATATTACTTGTGCAAGTATTATAAACAATATGGCCTGGCCTCAGGAAACCCCACTTAACAACTTTTAAAACTACTTCATATTAGCACATGGTGTACTCCAAACCGTTACCGGCATTACCTCACTTACTTCTAATGTGCTTCGTTATGCAGCTCCTGCGTTACGGACCTTTATTTTACTCAAATAGGGAATTCAATAATTTTGTATTATTTTTTTTATTTTTTTATGATAAACGTATTTGCTTTTTATTGATATTTTTTTGAAGGAATTTTATAGTGGCCATAATAAAGTACGAATAAAAAGTATACATTTGTATGTGTACACGCATATTTCATATGAAGGATGATGCTTGGCATAAATGAAAATAGTCACTGCATTGAGTCCTCAGCCTTGAAATGGGTCAAATTATAGCTCTGATGATGGAAACAGGAACTGCTCAAAGCGCTCATAATACATTTGTTGTGAATGATTTGTCTATTTTTAATTTTGCCAGATATATTCCACCGTTTTTCTTTATGTGGATATTTGGGGGGGGGGTATTATTTCAAATTAAGTGTCCTATCAAAGAAGTTCTACAGACTAAAATAATCGCTATGATAAAGAGGCGTAAATGAAGGGGTTAAAATGTATATATTCCAGGCACAGTTAGGAATCCCCAATTGTTGAGTATCTTATTCTAACATGCAATCGGTAGTTACAAATCAATTTTAGTTCGGTATGTAAAATATAAAAAAAAAAACAAACGTGCATTCCGTCTACAATTATGGACTGTTATAATGCATGTACTTAGCATAATGCCAACTCCCACGTACAAGGTAATACATATTTATTAAAATGCAAGTTCGCTTTTCCTCAAGTAATTTCCAACTAATGCAAGTATCGTTAGTGAAGACCAGAAGCACAATTCTCGTACTCGTATTCCATTTGGCTTTTGATGAAGGAGATGATAAAGGGTTTGGACATCGCACAGGCCGTTTATTATTCGACAAAGGGGAAAGCCAAGCTGTCATTCCAAGTAGAAAACGGGACCCAGATTGAGGGATGTGAACAGAAAATTATGGGGTTCGGTGAGAATTGATATTCTGAGAAAATGTGCCCAGCGTACTTCTCGTTTTACGTTCCCATTCCTTGGCGAGAGAATGCGTCCTTGCTGCAATTTTTTGCATCAGCCATGCCTATGTAGGCACATTAGCCAATGGGACATTGAAGATGATAGCGCGGTTCCCTTCTTATCCCTAGTCTCATTTGGAAAGATTAAAATAGAAACAGTAATTATTTTGGTTCGATCTTTCTTGAAAAGCTTTTATGGGCTTACCTGGAAGGGTCAGGCAGTATCCTTCATCCACTTTTAGAGATACTAATCTCTGTGTTCAATGATTTGAAAAATATCAAAATGTTTACATTTTCTTATAATCTTCTACTATAGTACTAATTCTACAAATAAATCCAATTAAAAAAAAATAATTAAAAAAAGTCCGACTCGCAGGAACTGCGTCATCTTAGCGCGGTTCCAGTTTTTTTTTTTTTTTTTTTTTTTTTTTTTACGGCACATCTACATCTAGGTCATTAGCGCCGACATCCAGGGTGTAGCGAGGAATTTCACCAGCGAGCCGTGGGATGATAAAATTCCTGCCGGAGGTTGGGAATCGAACCCACCATCTCCCGCTTATGAATCCAAGGCGCTAGCCATTAGACCACGGGAGACCCCGGTTCCTGTTCATATCCCTATGCTCATTTGAAAAGCATAGAATAGAAACAGATAATATTTTCCTCGGCCTTTGTTCAAAGGGTTTTATGGCTGGCTATACCTGGGGTCAGGTCCGCAAGACCCTAGAATCCTCTTCTACCGATACTTCATTTCATACGTTTCAATGAATTGGAAAATATCAAATATTTTCACACATTCCTGTGTTCTTTTACTATAGTAATAATTCTACAGATAAAATCAATTAAAAAATAAAATAAAAAAACGAACAGCATAAAGGCAATTGAAAATATTCAAAAGACGTCAACGAATCTTTTTCTCTTGGCAAGCTATATTTCTAACAATGAATTGTTTTTCTTATTTTGCCTAATCTGTTTTATTGTAAAATACATTATCCAACTATAAGCAATTAAAAAATAACAAGGAATAAAAACAGACAAAAAGAACAGTTCGAATAAGCAAAATCAATTACTTTAATGTATTATGCACTTATTTCTCCGATTGACATCGCCTAATCAAAACTTTCATCAGAACCTTTTTTGTAGAGCATTTAGTAAGCTTTCTAATGGTATTCTTTTGTTTACCAAATTCTTAACCTTTTTCGAGATATTAAGGAAAATATACAGAGTTACCAAAACTTTTTATGTCTGTTAATAAAATATTTTATTCTAACCCTTCCTTAACTCCAAACGTAACCAAAATTTCAATATATTAGTTTTAATGAGAGTAGAACATGCAGAAAATGTTTCAACTGAATCCCATGATTCTAAGTACCCAAATTAAAAACGGTATTCAAAAACTATTTTTCCAATTTTCTCGAAAACGGTTAAAGCTATCGCCTTGAAAATGGTTTCATTCGTTTTCCTAGCCCAAGAAGCCTATAAAAAGAGTACTTACAAGCTTATGAACTCAAAAACGTAAGCGTTACGATTTTTTCTGCGCGAATTTCGCCCCAAACTCCATCTTCCAGTGGGCGGATTTTGCTGGTTAACGAACTTGACCTTTCATATTGGACGACTGATTTTTGTACCAAATTTCATCAAAATCGGACCATTCGTCTTCGAGCTAGAGAGCGAACAGACAAATATATATATATATATATATATATATATATATATATATATATATATATATACATATATATATATATACAAATTTGAACCACCGTTATTTTCGGTCTCTAGGGGTTCTGAAACGCGAAATTTTCTTGTCGGCACTTCCGGATTGTTTCATTGTATCAACCTTATAAGCGGGGTTCCTCCCTATGGGGGAGGGAGGAACCGCGCTAATAAAAAGTGAGCTAAACAACTACAAACACTCGTTTACAAGAACCAAACAAACACATTTGAAGTTTTAAGCACTTATTTCTCCGATTGACATCGCCTATTTGAAAATCGCTTCAGAATAATTTTGTAGAGCATTTAGTAAGCTTTTGAATAGAAACCTTCCGCTTACCAAGATTCCCAACCGTTTTCAATATTAAGGAAAATATACGAAGTCCCCAAAACTTTTCATATCTATAAATAAAAATTTTATTCTAATCCTTCCTTAACTCCAAACGTAACCAAAATTAAAACATCTTAGTTTATATGAATTTCAAACATGTAGAAAATATTATTAATGAATCCTATGATTCTAAATACCCAAACCAAAAACATTATTCATCAATAATTTTTCCAATTTTATCGAAAACGGTTAAAGCTATCGTCTCATTCGTCTTCCTAGGCAAAAAATCCTATAAAACAAGTACTTACAACCATAACGATTTTTTTCGCGCGGAAAACATTTAATATTCGAGAACGCATTAACATAGAAACCTGGGGTCTCATTTGACTAAGAATGAATGATTTTTATTGCACTTTTGAAGACAATTAAAGAACTAATTAGGAAATAAAAGCATATTGGAAAGATTTTCAGAATAGGTTATACCTATCAAAACAAGTTTCAACGCCAGTGACGATTACTGAATAGACTTAACTCGAATTTAAAGAGTGAACATGTATTAGCTGAGCCAATTGGGCAACTAGATAGTGAAACAAACAACGGTGGCCTCTAATCATTTCCTTTCTTTCCGGTCTTATGACCGGATTGGCAGATAAAGGCAGATGATTTTGTTCTCATTTTTACTTTAGCATGTCTAGTTATAAAAGTTGTCATCCACATCACGGAGAAAGCCAGCTTTGTAAATTTGTAACATATAATTTTTTTTTTTTTTTTTTCTCAGTTTGACTGATGTGTGGTTCAGGTGACCATCGCAGAGCAGGGGAAAAATTTGATAATTTTTTTCTCCCTCTTATACACTTATATATATCACCATTATTCTTTCAGTGGGCCTAAATTAATGGGAACACCCTTGAATCGGGGGGGGGGGGATCTTGCTGTTCTTGGATCCTTTAGCTTATATTATGTGAGAATCACAAATGAGATAACCGAAATCAGCGCTTTCGAAAATCGATTTTTTCCTCTCACCACAGTTTAACTCCAATATTATCGTTGATAAAATGATTGAATAACAATTAATATTATTGCTACATAATAATAGAGAAAAGGAATTCATAAAGCAGGACAATCGAACCAGTATGAGACAGGTTTAACACGAAATCCCCCACTCCAGATCAAGGTACAAATAAGCCTCTCGTGGTCGCAATTGTTGTTTCCCCGCACTAGAATCCGTTATACAGGATTTAAATTGAAGGGTCATTCTGAAACGCTGCGAATCGGTCAATTAGAAGTGGGGATTTACAGAGAACCTCCACTCCAGGGCAAAATATTAATCCTTGTTTCCAACCAACTAAACATGCTAGGTAACATTCAAATCTAATCAGGAAGTTATATCCTGCAAATTAACGTATGCAAAGAGAAGTACGAAATTTAAATTTAGCTCTTCCGGTATTATTTAATTGTTAATCGGATATTTAGAACATATATTACAAATGATCTCTTCTAAAGGAAAATGAGAAAGGGGGAGAGGAAACATTGGGTCTCCTAGTAAGAGGGTTTATAGCTCATCCTATTCCTACATTAAAAGGTGCAGGTTTAAGCCTCGCCAACAGCAGGTCTATTTTTACATCTATGGTCTAGGTGAAAAAATTACCTTCTAAATGATGAATTTCAATGAATCCATGTGTCGGCAAGAAACCTTCTCCACTGGCGCTGAGACGAGAAATATTCCTGCCGCCTGAGGGACTCGAAGCTCAAAAATGGACTGATTTTAATGAAATTTATTGTTAGACCAAAAAATCCGTTGATTATACTTAAATTATATAAGTTCCTTACAATTTCATAATTATTACCTTTTGTGAACACTTATTAATTTTATGTTCAATACCAAATTTTCTATACAAGTTTATCACAACATTTGCTTAACACCTGTACATACTTATTTTACTCTTACACGATTAAATTTAAATCCTAAATAAATATATTAGCAAGGAGAAAAAAGGAATAAGGACAAAAAAAGAGGAGGGAAAGGGATATGAAATATATTTAATTGATGTTAAAAATGCCAGTTTTTTATTACTATTATATAAATTGACTTGTTTTAATTTTTGTTTATAAGTTATTCTCTAAATTCATTTTATGTGTTGTATTTATATTTTGTAACATTTTTGATCTTTATGTACGTTTATTATCTATTTTATTATTTGTAAGTGGATGATGCGCGTATAATATAATTGTGCTGGCAATCGCATTTGGTGGGATGCTTATAAATAAATAAATAGAATCCTCATATAATATCCTCTGTTTATTATTTATTTGTTTTGCTTATACATATGTTTGGATGAAATGACATTTTTCTCCAGCGGTGGTACTCCTCCTTACTTCTTCCTGGAATATTTCGATGGTTTCATCTCCATCTTCGTCATCCAGATCATTGTTGTTTCTTCCTCGGTGGTTGCCGAGAGAATGAATGCCGGCAACCAGCGAGGAAGAAACAACAGTGACCTGGATGACGAAGATGGAGATGAATCCATCAAAATATTCCAGGAGGAAGTGAGGAGGAGTAACACTGCTGGAGAAAAATCCCGTTCCATCCAAAAATATTATCCCCCAGCGACGAAAAATAAACATCAAATATATATATATATATATATATATATATATATATATATATATATATATATATATATATATATATGATATTAGCACATTTCCTATCTCCATCTATAAGAAGGGAACCCGTTTATGATGTAGAACCTGTGACCCAATCCACCTGGAGGACAACTTGCGTATTTCCTCAAGATAAAATGAATGCACGACAATTGTCAGAGGGAAAGAAGGTTGTACGCATGAGACGATCGACCGACATCTATGAGTCCAGGAGAACGACCAAAAGATATTTATTTGTTTGCACAAAAGAACAAAGCTCCGTTTATTTGCGTTTTGAACGCTTTTTGAGAAATAATTCAAAACGCCGAGAATTCCATTGTTACCCCGACGTGCTACTTGATTGTAGTATAGCAATTACCATTCGGAAGAGGTGGATAAACCGCCGAAAAACAGGCCAAACCCATCGATCCGGATCATCAAAGGAAACCCCGGCTTACTTATGTATAAGGTGGCACGTGACTTAGCTTCACCTGGGCAAACAGTCATCTTCTCGGCATTTCCCTGGTCTACTTATGCCGCATCTCTAAAAACGTAACTATACTTAGATATTGAGAGGGGCCAAGCTAATTTTTGCAGAAATATATTCGGATGGCGCTAATGGCCTAGATGTTGAAGCGCCGTAAAAAAACAAAAAAAAAATATCTTCGGAATACTTTATATAGAAATAATTTATGTATATCAAATTTTCGATGAGGCGTAAATCGAAAATTTCTCGGAACATTACATTTCTCAGGAAACTAAATTATCCCCAAAAAAACATAAATGTGAAATAGAGGCCAAGTTCCTGCCCCCACAAAGAAACACTCCCTTCCTCAAAAATATCCCCTCCTAAAACCCCCCAAAAACGCCTTACCATTCTACACTCCAAAAAAGTAGTATGAGTTGGTGTATTAATTCAACCAAAAATATTTTCCAATACAAGAGATGATACAAGAAAGAAATGTCCAAGTTCATTACTTGGAAGACCTCATAGTTACTTACTAAGAACAGTAAAGACACTTCAACTGACCTTTAAAAAGAACAATAAGAATACTTATATCCAGTTATTAAAAAATCACTTTCCTCAACCAGGTAACCTTGGAAGGTTGTGATCCTAAACTTTGTAATTTAGATGGCTCGACTTTGAAAAAATTAGTATCTGCTTTGAAGTACATTATGCAGTGAACCCCTACGACTTTATTTACTACATTGAAGAAAGAAGTCACAACTGTCGTTGCTAAGATGCATCGAAATGTTTCTTAAAACATCAAATATAGCTTCTCCTTACCAAGACGATTCATTTGATACCCCACATGATGGGTTTCAGAAGGAATGATGGCATTTCGATGGAACAAAAAGTAGAAAACGTCATAGGTAATATGACACTCCCGTATCAAGACCTACCTGCGTGCCAAGTTTGGTCAAAATAGGCCAAACGGTGTGAATTTGTATAAGGAACAAACATACAGACAGACAGCTGAAAGACCTTTTAGCGCGGTTCCTCCCTCCCCCATAGGGAGGAACCCCGCTTATAAGGTTGATACAATGAAACAATCCGGAAGTGCCGACAAGAAAATTTCGCGTTTCAGAACCCCTAGAGACCGAAAATAACGGTGGTTCAAATTTGTATATATATATATATGTATATATATATATATATATATATATATATATATATATATATATATATATATATATATATATATATATTTGTCTGTTCGCTCTCTAGGTCGAAGACGAATGGTCCGATTTTGATGAAATTTGGTACAAAAATCAGTCGTCCAATATGAAAGGTCAAGTTCGTTAACCAGCAAAATCCGCCCACTGGAAGATGGAGTTTGGGGCGAAATTCGCGCAGAAAAAATCGTAACGCTTACGTTTTTGAGTTCATAAGCTTGTAAGTACTCTTTTTATAGGCTTCTTGGGCTAGGAAAACGAATGAACCCATTTTCAAGGCGATAGCTTTAACCGTTTTCGAGAAAATTGGAAAAATAGTTTTTGAATACCGTTTTTGGTTTGGGTACTTAGAATCATGGGATTCAGTTGAAACATTTTCTGCATGTTCTACTTTCATTAAAACTAATATGTTGAAATTTTGGTTACGTTTGGAGTTAAGGAAGGGTTAGAATAAAATATTTTATTAACAGACATAAAAAGTTTTGGTAACTTTGTATATTTTCCTTAATATCTCGAAAAAGGTTAAGAATTTGGTAAACGAAAGAATACCATTAGAAAGCTTACTAAATGTTCTACAAAAAAGGTTCTGATGAAAGTTTTGATTAGGCGATGTCAATCGGAGAAATAAGTGCTTAAAACATTAAAGTAATTGATTTTGCTTATTCGAACTGTTCTTTTTGTCTGTTTTTATTCCTTGTTATTTTTTAATTGCTTATAGTTGGATAATGTATTTTACAATAAAACAGATTAGGCAAAATAAGAAAAACAATTCATTGTTAGAAATATAGCTTGCCAAGAGAAAAAGATTCGTTGACGTCTTTTGAATATTTTCAATTGCCTTTATGCTGTTGGTTTTTTTATTTTATTTTTTAATTGATTTTATCTGTAGAATTATTACTATAGTAAAAGAACACAGGAATGTGTGAAAATATTTGATGTTTTCCAATTCATTGAAACGTATGAAATGAAGTATCGGTAGAAGAGGATTCTAGGGTCTTGCGGACCTGACCCCAGGTATAGCCAGCCATAAAACCCTTTGAACAAAGGCCGAGGAAAATATCTGTTTCTATTCTATGCTTTTCAAATGAGAATAGGGATATGAACAGGAACCGGGGTCTCCCGTGGTCTAATGGCTAGCGCCTTGGATTCATAAGCGGGAGATGGTGGGTTCGATTCCCAACCTCCGGCAGGAATTTTATCATCCCACGGCTCGCTGGTGAAATTCCTCGCTACACCCTGGATGTCGGCGCTAATGACCTAGATGTAGATGTGCGTTAAAAAAAAAAAAAAAAAAAAAAAAAAAAAAAAAAAAAAAAAAAAAACTGGAACCGCGCTAAGATGACGCAGTTCCTGCGAGTCGGACTTTTTTTTTTTTACCTAGCCTAGTGCATTTCCCGGACCAAGGCCTACCTGTGTGCCAAATTTGGTCAACATCGGTCAAACGGTACGGATTTGTAAGAGGAACCAACATACAGACAGACAGCTGGTAAAAGATTTTTACCGAGCCTATATGCGTCTAATTGTTTCTTAAAACATCAAATATAGGTTCTTCATGCCGAAACAATTCATTTGATACCCCACATCATGGGTTTCGGACGGAATGATGGGTTTCTGAAGGAAGTTCAAAACTGGCACGCCCCCGCCCCGGAAGCGGAGTCAAACACAACTTTTCTTCATGCAAAATTTCAAGTCTCTAGCATCATGGGAAGTGCCTAATAATTTTGATGAGTGAGTGAGTGAGTGAATGAGTCCTATAAATCCCGATTTTCGATCGCTTATATCTCAGAAACTATTCGATGTAGAATTATGAAAATTTCCAGTTTTTCTCACATCTAGTAGTATAATACCTGTGTAAAATTTCATAACTTTATCTTTACCTGGTTGAAAGTTATGAGAGGGTAAAAATCGGCTCTAAGACCGCCTGTAATATACACACAGTATGCTTAGGCCGGAACTTGGCCTGGCGCACTGCCGTGCGCCTAGATTCATTTCAGATGTATTCCCAAGGTGTCAAAAGATCCGTAATAAAATATTCTATATATATATATATATATATATATATATATATATATATTTCTTTTTTACGGCGCATCGACAAATCTGGGCCATTAGCGCCGACATCCAGGGTGCAGGAAGGAATTTTCTCAAGGAGCCCTGAGATGAGAAAAAATAGTCTATAATGTTACATAATTCAGAAATGATTCGCGGCTGGGGAAAATAGCAATATGTTTGGAAAATAGGGCAAAAACTAGACATTTGTATATAATTTTTTTTTTTTTTACAACTGAAAATGTGTTCAGGTCCTTCGCATTCTAGGAAAAACAATTTTTATTATATTATAAAACACCTCATCAAATTTCTTTTCAATAAGTTTGATAGCTTTTGCATAATAATTTTGCATTATCGGTTTAGACAAAAAAAAAATTACATTCTTCAAAGTTTTGCAAAATCCAAACAAATCCTTTACAAATTTTAAAAAATTTAAGGCATTCAAGATTTCAAAAACATTTTACAGATCAAAAATCGTTCAATTTGGACGGTCTTAGAATTTGTTGAAAGCTTATTAAATTTCCTAAAAATACAGTTGTGGCGCCTTTGATCTGGCTTCTCTTTGAGATCCCAATTTACAGGATATATTCAGTCAAAACATTATTAGTTTCTATTCTAAGCCTTCCAAATGGCACTAGGAATGAGAACGGAAACACGCTAAGATGACGCAGTCCCTGCGAGTAGGACTTTCTAAGGGGTGGCGGTGGAAATATTTCGTATACTTTTGCCAACAAACTGTTTATTTGATCTTTCATTTATAACATATTACATTAAACTCAAAGGTAAACATGATACGTCAAACTAAAGAGCGGGTCTCCTCGTGGTCTAGTGGCTAACGCCTTAGGGGGTTCGAATCCCACCTGCAGCAGGGATTGATAAAATTCCCAGCTGCTGAAAAAAAGGAAAAAAAAAAAGTCTCCGGTAAAAATATGGCTCGATTTTTATCGTTATGGTGCCAGTGAACAAAACTTCTTAAGTCGCTATTCCGTTTTATGCATAATTTATAACTGTATGTTTAATCTAGTAAATATTAAGTTAAAACTCCAGTTGCCGAATAATATAAATAAATCTAAAATTTATTTCTCTCATTTGCGTCAGAACATGATCCTAATTTATGCGAATGTAAGAAATAGGCGAACCACATACCGAAATCAAATCGCCTCGTGAGGAAATTAAGAGTATTTGTCTCGTAGTGAGTAAACATGTGATGTGAGCCACAATGGCCTGTCAAGAATTAGTAGCTTGGTGTCTGACAGCAATGCCGTGCTGTGGTGAGCGAGGTGACACTCTGTGGGACCGGAACTACGGTGGCTCAGGCCAGAAAGCTTCCTGTGATCCTCCAAATAACAGTAATTTCTACGAGTCGACTGTCCCCTTCTTTGCCCCGCCACCCAAGCGGATAGCTCGCTTTAAGCGGATCTCCGTCAAGATGAGGAAAATAGCCTCCGTGATGACAGGAAAATCACATAGCTATTTCAATTGGATTCAGCACCAAACCCGCGTCAACAACATGATTTTTTCTTCTGATAAGATTGTTAAAATTATCCAGAACTATAAACACTGAAATGTTCAAATTGGACTTGTATATTAAGAAAACAAAATAACTTTATTCCTTATTTAAAAAACTTATTAATGTACTCATTCTTAATTCGATAGTTTGGAAATGAGTACTCCAGAGGTCCAGGGGTCTAAGTAACAACCTCAATGTATTGAGGAAAATGGAGTCTAAGCTGAACATATGTGGTAATAGCAAAAACTAGATTTTTACAGTTCCCATCATACTAGACGAATCCTCAGGCCCTTAGCTGCTTATTATCGATAATACATAATAAGTACATCATCCGGTTTATGGTTAATATGCAAAAGAATTGGAGAATCCGCGCATAGACCCCTTAATTTCCTTAATACTCAAGACAACACAAGGCTCTCTCTCTACCACCCACAAGATTACGGTGTCCATAACCCATTCGTTTATCTAACTCATATATATATTTTTTTTTTTCAAAAATATCACTTGCATCCCTTGACGTCTACAAATAATGGCCCTCAAATTATGGCTAAAAGATTATCCTTTAAAAAAAAATTACACGAGCAATTAAAAAAAATAGTCTGTACATTCGACCAGACCCAACGACCTACTTGTACTTCGACGAGATGGACGTCGAGTAAAACGCAAAAACCTACTAAAAACAAGTTAAAAACTAAAAAAATATTATGGATCTGGATCGAGTATGTTTTTCATGTTGTTCGGTTCGCTGATTCGGAATCCGCAGTTTTTGTGCCCCGTAAACATTCCAAAATTTAAGTAAATTACGAAAACCCTATAAAAAGAAGGTAAAAATTGCACTTATGGAAATTATTCTAATTGTACTTTTACAATTGGAACATTGTAAGGAGTTGGTTTTTAGGAATTCGGAACGCTAAATCCAAATCGAGGAATGAAAAAAAATATTAAGGAACCGCTCCAAATGATTATTAAGCAAAAATAAATGAAATTAATAATAATGGATGTACATTTTTGGTTCTTATGTCTATTGTTAGTAATTATTTCCATAACAACATTGTCAGAATTTTTTCCAAAGCAACACTGTCAGTTTTTTCAACAAAGCAATGTTGTCAGTTTTTTTTTTCGCCAAAGCAACATTGTACATTTTTGGTCCTTGCTATAGTAGTTTTTCTTGCTTCCAAAGCAAAATTGGATCAAACACACAAATCCCAAACTCTGTTTAACCACATTACACTATACACGAGTTCACTATAGTCTAAGGGCGGTGATGACCTAGTAGTTTTCAGTCCTTAAACCCTTAACCCAACCCAACCCAAATCAGATGCGCATTTGGCCCGTGCACTCATAGAAATCTGAGTAAATTGTGAAAAACCAAAAAAAAACTGTAAACCGTTGCAGTTATGAAAATGAAATTTATTGACCACGATTATGGTTGTTTCTTATATATTTTGAAGCAATAAATCCACTTTTAGAGCAATCTTGTCTTCAAAGCCCATAAAAAGACGATGACAGGGGATTTATTATTCATTTGTCAAACACGAAGTCTCAAAGCTGTTATCCTTAATAAAAAGCATTTATGCACTTATTCCAATAGCACAAATAACTAAAACGTTCTCTCTTTTAGTTGTCTTACTTCTTGAAATAAGCGAATGTGGGTTTTTTCTGGACATCGATTGTATCCGAAATATATAATGTGTGTTCAATAGTTTTCTATTATTTTTATAATTGTTACTTTTTGCATTAATTATGTTTTGTCGATTTTTCGAAATTTACTAATTTTGGAGTGCTTAAGGTGAAAAAAAAAATCGAGATGTTATTCAGCAAACTGAAATTCGAAGTCAGCAAACTGGAATACCTCCAGATCCATAAAATAAAATTTATTTCAGTGCAGTTTTCGAATTCAGTGTGTCAAAATACGCCTAGGTAGGTGTGTCTGGTCAAATCTACAGACCACTGTTACGTATTTGTTATGTGATAAAAATCTTATCTATATACTTTATATAACTATCCGGCAAAACTATTCAGGAAGTTTTTTCCAGAGAAAAATATTAGTAGAAACGTTTTGCAAGTTTCACACCTGAGAGAATACAGTGGAATCATAAGGAAAGTCCAGCAAATCATATATTTACAAGTTCAATCAGCCAGCATCTCTTTCAATGCTAGAACATTTGTGCCTACTTGAGTTTTCGAGTAATTCATCGAGCTACCTATAGGTGACGCCCAGGTTCAAATATGGGCGGAGATGGTTGTGCTGTTGGTAAGGGGCTGGGCTGGAGGAGGTATTCCAATATAGGAACCTAATAGCTAGGATAATTATCCAATGTGGGTTATGTAAGGAGTGTGAGAGAGACGGAGGGAGTGTGAGGGCCGGCTCTCCAATCAGTGCTAACAATGATGGACAGAGACAATTGGCTCCATGGGAGGTCCTCAGGACATCCGCTCCCTGCTCTAGACACTGCACATTGCTCTTTAGGATATTCCCAACACTCCATCCTATTCACATTCCTAGACCACTCTTCCTGTTTCAGCATATTTAGGATTACTATAAAAAAATATCAACGACACACTTCGCTAAACCAACTTCCTGTGGCTCTCTTTGATCTAAGACTCTACCCAATGCTCCCTAAAATATTCCCAACTGTCCATCCTATACACATTCCTAGGCCGCTCTACCTGTTTCAACATATTTAATATTTACCTATCAAGTATTATCTACTCCACACCTTGGTAAACCTAACTTCTGTGGCTCCCTTAGATTTCAGACTATGCCCAATGCTCCCTAAAATATATCCCAACTCTCCGTCCTATTCCCAAGAATCCTAGATCACTGTTCCTGTTGCAAGTTTTTTCGAGAGGAAAATAACAAAGATATTGTAAGTTTTTCAGATTACACCAGGATAACACTGCCGAATCATGCAAACACAATGAGATCCTAAAAGTCGGATTTCCTAAACACGTATATAAACAGGAACAAAAAGGTACGCCGAATTTGTATGTGATTGATCAGCTGGGTCTCCCCGTGGTCTAGTGGCTAATGCGAAGGATTCTCATCCGGGAGATGCGGATCCTGTTTAAAGCAGGTTGAGTTGTTTCATCTAAATATAAGCTCATTGAAAGAACTCTCTGCTCTACCATGGATGTTTAGAGAGGGTGAAAACCAATAGATAGCCCGGCGCTTATGGGCTAGATGCAGAAGCGATAAAACATGAACAGCTAATTGCACTCATGGGTCTCCCCGTTCGCTAACGCCTTGTATTCCAATGAGGGAGATGGAACATTCGAGTCCCAGCGGCAGGAGAGATTTTATTTTCATTTTAGGCCCCGTTCAGAAAATTCGCTGATGCACCATGGAAGTATAGAAAGGGTAACAGACAGTAGATAGTCCGGCATTAATTCCCTAGGTGTCGGTCGCCATCAAAAAATCTAATCCCTCACTCATAACAACAATTGCATGCAGTGCCCACTACTAACCAATGCTTAAAGTTTTTTAATCATGTGTTACTCTCGAGTAAAGTCCGTTCCCACTAAAGTGGGGATTTATATCAATTCATGACCTGACATTAGCCTGGGGGGGGGGGGGGAGAACTCCCTCCCTCCATAAGGAAAAGCTCCGCTTATGACGTCAATGCAATAACGCAAACCGGAAGTGCTGACTAGAAAATTTCAATCTTAATTTATCTAAACTAAAGTATTTAAATATTGGTTACATTTGGAGTTAAGGAAGTATTGGCACATTTGTATATTTCCCTAAGCGCAGTAAAACAATTTTTTCAATAAAACAAAATATGTAAAAAATTAAAAACAATGTTTTTTTTTGTTTTTAATACAGCTTTCTGAGCGGACTTCTCAGGAGCCGAGTGAGTATTTTTTTTAAGCGTAATTGCCTTCATAATTTCATTGGATTAGGTAACGTTTTTTTACCAAATATTAATACAAATATTAACTGTTTCTATTCCAATCTTACCAAGTGACGTTATGTATAAGAACGTTAGATCACGAAAATAACGGTGGTTCAAATTTGCATATCATCTCTGCAGAAAGGCCGATTATTTTGTGCTACATGTTCCAATACTCTATATATATGTATACTTGTCTATTCGCTCTCTTGCGGGCTCAAAAAGTGCCCGATTTTAATTTGATTTGGTATACACATACCTTGTGTAATATAAAAGGTCCACGGGAACTTGTAGGAAAATTAGGTACACGTTTTATAATTAATTGAACGTGGGAAATCAAATGCGACCATTTCAAAGGCAATATCTCGAACCGTTGTCAGGGAAAGTGGAAAAAACTACATTTTTCTTGGGACTTTTAGATATATTCTTATATATCTCGAATCCGGCTGGGAAATCGTAGTGTACACGAAAAGTAGGGTAAAATGAGCTCACATTAGCACAGTGTGGTGTACGTAGTACAAACCTATACAGCATGGATACTGTCATTTAACTAATAATAAAGGGTCAAACCTTGCCCAAAGAGTGTGAACAGACTGATATATGCCTATATATTTGTGTGTTCGCTCTCAAACAAATATATAAGCAGTATAGGTTTCTATCAACCACCAAATTCTACTAACGAGCCCCATTTTCGGTATCTATTTGAAAGATTATTAAGTTTGTTACAAAAACTGTTCTTGTGCGATTTTTGATAGAGCGATCTAATTAAGAGGAATCCGTACTTAAATGGTTAAATTTCGGCTTAGGATACTGTCAGTTTCCTGTTATAGCGCCTATGATCTTACTTTCCTTTCAGATTTTAATTTACATTTGTACATGTGTTTTATCTGTTTCTATTCCAAGCTTTCCAAATGCCAAATGGATAAGAAGGGAAACGCGCTAAGATGACGCAGTTCCTGAGAGTCCGACCTTTCTTTATTCTCTTTTTTTAAGCGCTTTCACTATAATCAGTTATTGGTTTTAGCTTCCCAGAAGATTTGAAACCAGTGTGAAATAATGATGATTAGAAAATAATCTAGTCTCTTCCAGATGATTTAACAATAAATCACAATTGGATCTATTAACTACCATGTGGATGTTATCCTATTGTAGGTAAGAATGTAGAGACGGAAGGCAAGGTGATGGGACAATGCATGTTAAGATTTATCAATTCCCCTACTTTGCCAGAGGTAGATAGGCGTGCAGGGGTGTGCTGGTTTTATAATGACAGGCCTGCACGGGATCGGCGCGGACATCCTTGAGCAAATAACCCCCTAGCGGAGAGTCAGAGATTGTGGCGGAAGCTAGGAGCCGAGAGTGGCTATTAACTAGCCAGTAGGACCCTGCTCTCGCATTATACACCAATTAGAGGGAGCTGCGCATCCAACCAGCTCAAAGTCACTCACACCTTCAACGTAGATCGATTGTCTTTTGGCCTTCTACAACTTGTTAATGTCCCCGCTTCTAAATCTCTACTGATAAGCTTTGGGTCGTTGCATGCTCGCCCCTGCTTCTACAGCGAAAACAGAAAGGCGTCGCACAATGCAGGACAGTCCCGGTTCTACTTTTTAAAGATAGGCGTTGGAACGTTGTATGCTCAAACTCGCTTTTAACTTTCTACAGTTAGGCGCTGGGACGAAGCAGACGAGTACCCGCTTCTACCTTTTTGCTCAGAGGTAGTGATCGACGATTCTCAAATAGAATCTAAATGAAAAGATCGATCCACAATAGAGATCAACGAGCTCAGATCGATCTTCTAGACCCAGAAGATCGTTCTACGATATGGATCGATCCTTGATATAGATCGATCTTCGATATAGATCGATCCTTGATATACATCGATCTTCGATATGGATCGATCCTTGATATAGATCGATCTTCGATATGGATCGATCCTTGATATATATCAATCTTCGATATGGATCGATCCTTGATATAGATCGATCTTCGATATGGGTCAATTTTACAATTACTTACGAAATTCGTATTTCATTTTGATTCGAATCGATTCTCACTTGAGAATCGCCTATCACTACTAGGAATCGACCTAAATAAGCCGATTTGAATACTTTATAATATGAAAAAATTACCTGTAACCTAAAATTAGAAAAAATTAAGACTATTTTTCATAAAAAATAATAGAATGAACTACTACTGCTACATCACATATAGATTATAATAATATCAATAGGGAAAAATAGTTATTCAAATTAAGTTCGAATCCTTATTTTTATTATATTAGCTTCTATTCTCTAGTTGGAGAAACTGAAGGTTTAAAGTCATTGTATGATGTTATTGTTGTATTAAAAGTCTGTAATGTAGATAGGACACTGTTGTGTAAAATTTTTCTTCCGTTAAATAATAGAAATGAGATTGAGTAAGAGCAGGTGAGATTAAGCATTTGAATATTTAAAGAAAAAAAAAACACTTTATTTTACGATATTCTTGATAGATCTATTCTTTATAAGATCGGCCCTTGAAAATCGATTCAATAAAGGATCCGGGGGTCTCCCGTGGTCTAGTGGCTAGCGCGCTAGATTCATAAGCGGGAGATGGTGGGTTCGATCCCCACCGGCGCCAGAAATTTTCTCACCTCAGGGCTCGCTGAGAAAATTCCTGGCTGCACTCTGGATGTCCGGCGCTAATAGCCATGATTTGTTGATGCGCCGTAAAAAAAAAAAAAAAAATAAAAAAAAAAAAAAAAAAAAAATAAAATAAAGTATCGGCTCTTAGTGATCGCTTCTTTATAAAGATCGGCCCTTGGAGACGGATTATTTGAAAAGATCGGCCCTGGAGATCCATTGATTTATCGTGTAAAAAAGATCGATCTTTTAAAAGATTGATTCAGATCGCCAATGGCTATGAATCGTTGCATACACCTCTGTACAGATAGATGTTCGAACATTGTAGCACTGTACTGTGTAGGAACAAATTATTTTTCACTTACCTGTTTGTAATGTTATGTTACTTATAGGTGTTAACGACAAAATGTTCTTATAAGTGATTTGTATCTACCATATTTCTTTATTGTTTGTCTATCCGTTTTATTAATTCTTCATTTGTGTTTTGTCAATTAGCTGTCAAAGATTTTTACATAAATCGTATTGATGTTTTCCTAACTGTTTCCCGGCTGCTTATGTTTAGAACATTTCGGCATGCTTTTTGGCAGCCTTCTTCAGCTAAAAATACAAAAATATACGACATTACCAAAGATAATAATTAAAAAAAGTAAAAATGATGTGTTAAATCAACCATAACCATCAGTTATAATATATTTTTGTGCGTCTAATAACTAACAAAACATTATCAAAAGGCAAGTGTACAACAGTTGTTCATAGTACTTAGTTAAGGACGTGGATGTGTTATCAAAACAACAGGGTAAAATAAGTATAGATAAACAAACAAATAATACTTTTAATTTTTAATAATACATGAGATACTACAAGCCCTAGGGATGGAAGTAGCCCGAAGCAGTTCAGTGATCATGGTGAAGATATAGAAAAGCATTAATTCCCCAGGGTATATATAACAAGACACGGAGGAGGGGAAGGAGGGAGGGGGGAACGTCGGAGAGATCAAAAGCAAAATTTCCGAAAAGTGAGAAAAAAGTGTTAATATAAGGACACCCAGACGGAAACAGGGCATGGGAAAAACTATGTAGGGGGTCCAGAGAGTTTGGTGAAAATATTTAAGTGGATAGGGGAAATGCCTTGTTTGTCGGTTTTGTAATTTATATTGTTGGTATTTAAATTAATGTGTACGCTTTCAGAGATCTGACGTTTTTTTTGATATTTCGTTCTGGGGACATCAAAGGTTAATGTGTGTTTTTGAGTACTGGCTTGCTTTGCGAAGGCAGATCAGTGTGTATCAGAGTAGGGCATTATTCAATAAACTTTTTTATTCAATAATCATTCAAACACATTTTTGTTCAATAAAAATGTGTTCATTGATTAAGTTATTCCTCTACTGTTTTTTTTTTTATTCTATGAATAACAGGGGAGGCTTATTATTCAATAAATTTTTCATTGAATAAGAATTTATACATTTATTTAGTTATTGATTGACTGTTTTTTTTTTTTGTTTAATGAATAATTAATTATTTTTTCTTCTTCATTCATTGTTTCTATTCATTTAAAATAGGAAAAAAAGTAGAGCAATTTTCCTTTTTTCATCAATGTACTAAGTACATTGTACTCAAAACATGGTTTGTAAAGATCTCCTTTATGTAAAAGAAATAATATATATGAAAGTTTGTGCTGTAAGGAAAATTAAAGGTAACATAATTCAATATAACCTCCCATCTCTTGAATTGAATTCATTATTATCCATTAAGAATTTCCTTCATTATTTAAAAATTACGTATTGTCATTATTTGGCACCTCTTATTTTTAAAATGAACTTGTAATTTAAAAAAAAATTATCAGTAATGTTCAGTAAACTATATCACTCAAAAAGAAAATTAAAAAAAAAAATTGCTAAACATTTTAATGAACGTGGTCATTTTTATTGGAAAAGATTTTTAGAATAAATCACTTGTATTTAACGAAAACGTTCAATCAAATAAATCCATTTTATTCAATAAATCTTTTCATTCAACTAAATCATTTTTATTTAATAATAATTTTCATCATTCAATAATTAATAAAAATAAAAAGTTACCCAGGTTTATAACAAATGAAATAATAAAAAAAAAAGCATGGCTTTGGGGAGTCAAACTGGGCAATGGGAGGAGGTTCCAGGGGGTTATGAAATATGTTACTGCCTGGGGACCGGTATGACTTGGTATATTTACCTGTTTTTATAAAATGAATGACCAGCGAAGAAATCATGTAAAATTGTGATATTTTTTTAAACTCTGATATTAAATAAGTAAAATACAGTGGGTTACATGTTTGTTGAAAAATGTTTATTGGCGTCCTAAGATTTTGAAATTCTTTTTCCAGAGATTTCCTGATTATGGCATTAAGCCGAAATATTGTTTAAAAATTATTAAAATATAAGAATTTTGAAACTGGGAGACCTGATTGGCCTTTTTCATTTGTTATGAAACCTGGATAACTTACAAGGGGAGTATACAGCGATGGGGTCACCGATCTTTACCAGTTTTTTTCTGGTGATTCTACATCGAAAAATAGTCGACAGGTGTCCGAGCGTTCCGTCCAATGCGCCTTAGGAGCCGAGAAATAAAATAAAATAGGTTGAAAGTGCTTTATTTTTTATATCGAGTTTAGAAAATGATATTGACATGATTTTTTCACCAATTCATTTGTTTTATAGAGTAGATTAAAGGAAAAATATAATCCCTAAACAATAGTTTATATTTCGTCAAATAAATTCAAAAATATGCTTACGTTTTGAAGTAAACTAGTATTATACATTTTTTTACGCCAAAAATAATAGCAGATTTAAAAAAAGCACCTCAAGAAACCCTAATATAGTGAATATCATTGAAAACAAAAAATAATGATTTTTCCCAGTCTGGAAGAGACTAAAAATTTGTAAGCGAAAAAGTAACGTGACGTTTTGAAATTCAATATCTCCCTTTGAGATGATCCGATTTTTACGTCATTGAAATCTTTCAAGAGAAGAAAGACTCTTTCTTCTAACCATATAAATGAATATCGTATTATCTCAAAAGGTACTCAAAAAAAATGGTTCTCAAAATAAAAATAAAATGTAAACGTTTTTGTATATAACGTCGATCCCAGAACACGTAGAAACACCCCGATTGGAGGGAAATGTGTCATATTAGGTACTTTATTGACCATCCAAGTTTGGTTTGAATCGGGTAAATATTCTTTGAAATATGGCCGGATTCTTGAATCTTGAACAAATTTTTAAGGGTCCCCCCTGAGCAAAATTAAAAATACATTTTTTTTTATTTTTGTAATATTCCCAAAATTTGAATTTATGGGGGTTTCAATGTGCTAAAAACGAATCTGACATCCGTTTTTAAATCAAAATTTTTTGTATAATGGATAACTTTTTAAATGTACGGAATATTTTGACCGAATAATGACTTCTATGGAGTCGAGTATGTAAAACAATTTTGTATTCAAAAACGGACGTCAGATTCGGTTTTAGCACATTGAAAAACTCCTAAATTCAAATTTTGGGAATATTACAAAAATTAAAAAAAAATGTATTTTTATTTTCGCTAAGGGGGGACCCTTCAAATTTTGTTAAAGATTCGCCAATCCGTGTCATGTTACACCAGTGTGGATTTGTAAAGAGACAAACATACAGACAGACAGCTGTCAGACAATTTTGATTATTACACTCCCCGTATCAAGATCTACCTGTGTGCCAAGTTTGATCAAAATCGGTCAAACGCTGTGGATTTGTATAAGGAACAAACAGACAAACCGATAAACAGACAGAAATGTGATTTTTATATGTATAGATGAGTTTTTATTTCCAACGTTTAGGATTGAATTTCAAGCCTCCGTTGGGGCTACAAGAAGATACCATGACATGACTGCATAGCGACTTGGCACTTGAGTGATGTATTGACTTCCATACGGGGCAGTTCTTATTCGTCTTATAGCCCTCATAAAGTTAATCATGACCGCAACCCGACAATCGTATGGATTAATTAGAGCAAGAGTATTTATTGCAATGAGCCATTTTAATAAGGATGGTAAATAAAGGGTCCGTGAATAGAGGTCAGGAGGAAACTAGGGTCAGTGAGACATCCCGGAGCTCTCGAGTCTCAAGTCGCCTGGGCGATGGAATAGCTGAATAGCCCTCCACTAGGGGTAAAGGTACCGAATTCTAAGAGCGCCTCCACCCAAAGGGACCGCCTGACATTATAGCCGCAATTATAAGAGCTGGGGGGATGAAAAAGGGGAAAAAAATATTTTAATTCATTCAATGCTGACAGGAGAGGAAAGGGTCATGACAGTCCTTATTGTAGTACAAAATGGGGCGGCGTACTTCAAAGGCCTTTAGAATAAACCGCTGCGTTTAATTTTTATTATAGCCGATTCTAATAAGTATGTTTTATATGTTCATTCAAAATGGTTCATTCACCTGAAGAGATTCAGGAGCCGGCGGAGCAATCTTAAAGTCCATCTTAATAGCTCGACAAATTTCTGGTATGGTGCTTGGGGTAGCACCTGCATGTCTTCTGGAGGATTCTGGAGGAATAATTATTCAGATGTGTTTCTTTTAAATCCGCTTATTACATATCAGGCGTAAGTTCAAAACATAAAACTCGTAACGAAGAAATATGATAAAGTTACTTAAGCAGGCTACACACGATTCACTGAACAGTCCGCCTGAAAGCCGGTCGCCTGAACGTGTACTATATATTCCGGCCGGCTGACTGGCCAGGCCTAACTGACAGGCCTTCCTGACTGTGTGTAGCCTGCTTAAAGAAGATGTTAAGGCAGCATGCATAAAGTGTAGACGAAGGCGACAATGAAACAGCTTTGACATCTAGCAATATAAGCATAACATTTATTTATTTAATGTAAGGATTATAGACAAAGAAAATAATATGATTAAACGCCAAATTCAAGTAGATTTACTAATAATAAAATACAGGAAGAAATAGTAAATAAAAAAACAGAAATAAAATGTATAAGCAAAATATGTTTTAATTTAATTGATAGGGCTCATAGCCATAGTTGCGGAGCCCTTATAATGAAATAAATAATTTAATTGACCTGGCTTGGCCATTTTAGAAAAAAATGGATATTTTTACCATCAATTACATATTAAATCAGTAGTTCAAAACAAGTTTTAACATTTTTTTAGAGTCACCGTTTGAAAATGCCGCCATCATTGTTTCACCACACATGTTTATTTTTGAGTTCATTGAGTTGAGGATATCGATGTTTGATGAATGATTTTTTTTTCTATTAAATTCCGCCGAGTGGTAGATCAACGCCTGTTATCTTCGAACATTTTTCAGATTCTATGAACATTTTTTACAGATCTGCGAACTTTATTTGCTCCTAAAAGGCAATAAGTGGACGACATTTCTTGCTAGCACTTTCAGATTGCTTCTTCCGGTTCAACATCATATGCGAGTTTTATTCCCAAATAGAGGACAGGAAGAAGCTAAAAGGTACAAGGGTGAAATAGGTTTACAATCCAATAAATAATGCAGTTTAATCAATATTGAATGCATGAAAAATGTATCTATTCCGAAATAAGCCATTTATTGATCAACACATAATGCTAGTAAGAACATTGTAGGGCCCACATATGGGGGAAAAACTCAAGGAAACCGTGAGCTCATCTAACAAATGGGTTTCAGGACAAGCCCGCATTGTGATATTGCTTTTCCCTTAATTCCTAGTTGGCCCTTACAGAACAATTCCAATGGGGCAGGGAATTTCTTTTTCAGGCAGAAGTAATGACTTATTAGTTAAGTTCCTCAGAATTCCTTTCGTGTATAAAAAAAAACAAAAAAAACTTTAAGAATGCATAAATTAGGTTTGTGAATCTAAGCTAATTTACAGGGTCACTGAAAACTGGAAATTGTTGCAGTATGAATAGCGAAAGTCCGTCACGCAGGAGCTGCATAACTAAGAACTTTCCTCAGAATTTGGGTAGTGTAGACTGCTTTCCAGAACAATTTGCTTAAAATATCCTACATAAATAAAATAAAAACATGAATAGTTCTCTTTTAATTTTGTAATGAGTAACTGATCAATTATTAATTTGCTTCCAGAGTTATGTTTACACATGGTACCTACTACACTACATAAATAAATACAAAAAACCTCATATTATCGTATTTTGATCTAACGCAGGAACAGGATACAGTCCCTCTAGTGGTAGAAAGCGCTCCTTGCGGCGCCTTTGTGAACTTACGGCTGCCGGCTTTTCTATTGAAATATATTACAAAATAAACCCCCCTTTCCGATTGACCGATTCAGCTCATTTTTACAACATTTCTTTCTCATGAGTTACCCACGACGTATACCGCGTTTCGTTTCAATACAGCAGAAATTACTACCGGTATGAGTATATTAGTAATTTGGGTCCGGAGTAACCCCCCCCCCACCCCTAATGAACCGATTTAGTTTATTTTTACAACACATATTTACCTGTAGATTACCACTACGAATACCGAGTTTCGTCGAAATATACCAAAAATCACGGCTGGTAGTGGCGAATTAGTATTGTGGGTCTGGAGTAAACCCCCCCCCCCTTCTAATGAACCGATTTAGTTTGTTTTTACAACGCATATTTACCTCTAGATTACCACTACGAATACCGAGTTTCGTCGAAATATTCCAAAAATCACGGCTGGTAGTGGCGAATTGGTATTGTGGGTCCGGAGTAACCCCCCCCCCTCCTTATGAACCGATTTAGTTCATTTTTATATCTCACTTTTCTCACTATATTACCACTACGAATACCAAGTTTCGTTGAAATATAACAAATATTACGGCTGACATGGTCAAATTAGTGTTTTGGGTTCGGGGTAAACCCCCCCCCCCCTTCCGGTCGACCGATTTTCGTGGTTAACGAACCCGTACAATCGTTTGCTAATTGAATGCTATATACCAAGTTTCGTGACGAAAAAACAAAAACTCTGGCCGCTATCGTGTTAACAGACATATATATATATATATATATATATATATATATATATATATATATATATATATATATATATACACATATCAACCTCAATAGCTTCTTTCCTTCGGAGGAAAGTGCTAATAATAAAAAAAAAGAAAAAGGAGACGAGGTCAAAAAATCGACATCTCAAGAACCCCCTCCTCTTCGTACTCAGTAATATATCGTGGCATAAAGCCGAAAATCTTTACAGAAATATATTTAAAATATAGTAAAAATATAATATAATCAAGAATTACGTAACAATTAAGTCTGTGCAACCCTGAACATCGAAACTTCTATTGGGAGTGTACCTAATTAACGGAGTGAAGCTATCCCCATTGTGCAACATCTTCGAAAGAGAAGACATCAAACATTTCCTTCTGGAGTGTCCCATGTACAGCGATCCTCGAAACTCCTTTATTAAGAAGTTCATAGACTCCATAGTGCAGGATGAAGAGGCAATCAAGGTCCTACTGGCAACATTCAAACTGTATAATATTTATCACTTTATAATTAACTCCCTAAATTAAGATCATTTATTATAAATAAATAATTAATCGATAAATATAATGTTTTCATAAATTAATTCCACTTAAAAGTAAAATCATAAAGGAGAGAGAAAGAAAAAATAAATGAATTATTTATATGTATCTGCGTATTTTACAAGGGGCAAATGAAAACAAAGCGAGTTAGATGTAGTATTTATTTAGATTAGAAGGAGTTTATAATAAAGAAAATAAATACAATACTAAATGGGATTGAGATCCTGTTTATTAAAAGTCGATATTTATATCTGTATTAAGAATTCTTCAGTGTATAAAGACATTGTAAAATCCATTATTTAATATCAAACATTCACAAATACAATTGTTTCTTCTATAAAAAAAAAGGCAATTGATTAGAAAAACTAAAGTAATATTCGCAATAGAACATTTTTAAAAAAATGTTTCAATTAAAATTTTCTTATTGAATTAAATGAAACAACTTTCGGGATATCTAACCGACAAAACTAAATTTTTGAATCGGGTGCTCATTAATAAAACTTTTTAAATAACTTATATTAATTTTCCCCATTCCTCTGGTTGAATAAAAAAACAATAAAAATTATAATTTGAAAAATAGGAAGAATAGAAAAATGTTTCTGAACTGTCATAAAAGTGGTTGGTAATTCTTGGCAAGTAGAAGGCTATCCGAATTTTTACAAAATTTCCTACAAAGTTTGTGTTTCTTGGTTCCTTAATCTCTGATTTCCTACAAGCAGGAAAATAAAATCCGTCCAGCAACTAAAGATCAACACAGAAGTTGTGCAGTGGCTTATAAGAAACCCTGCATAGATTTCGGAACTTCCAGTAATCTACAACCCATGTTACCTTCGAATGTCTTTTACATTATTAAGATTGAAATTAATTAATTAAAAATTTTGAAGACATCTATCTAACTGACCTGTGCCCCACATAGGTTGGACTCCAGAGTTGAAGAGAAAAATAGAAAACAAGCGAGAGCTTCAGTGAAACTGTCAAGAGAAAACATATTATACTCTAACAAGAATCGGCATAGAAATATAGTATCTCTCAAAACTAAATAGAAAATAAAACACAACCCTATTCTCTTACGGGATGAGGATGAAATTAAAATGAATAAAATGGGCGTTCAATTGCCACTCTAGTGGCAAATTCGATCATTTTCAAAAACGATAGAGCTGTGGAGAGAAAAAAAAGGAGTAAAAAAATATGGAAAAGTTCCGTTAGTACCATGGCAGTAACGCAGCTTCATATAAAATAAAGAGGAAGTCAAGCGAAATTGCATAAGAAACGGAATTCCTATACATTTCAATAATTGTAGAAGATCATTTTGTCCAAAGGACATGCTACTGCCATATGTTTTGACATGAATTATGGAAATAACAGGGGATGCAGGTACAATATTTTCCATTGTTTATGCTAATCTTTTCCTGCAAAGATTTTAGAAGAAGGAACTTTCAGATTTAGAATTAGCGATGTCCCGTCATCATTGCGCGTACAAGAAATTGATGTTCCACAGCGAACCCTATTTCTGGTGGCAATGAATGGCAAAACCGATGGCCTTGTATCTAAAATTAGTGGTTCTCTTCTTGCAAATGACATAGCTTTATTTGTGAGTCACTCAGCCGAAGAGAATGAAGTCCGAAGCCTGCAACCACGTGGCGTTCAATACCTTACGTGCTGTAACCAGATCACGTGGCATTCATTACCTTATCTCGTGAATTGACAGTATTCCTTCACTTCTGCAGGCTGCGGAGGCCACAAAATTATTCAAGACTGTGTACATGGGTCCGAAGGCCATAATTCAAAAAGATTATCTGTAATTTCTTCTAGTAGTGGCCTTTCTTTTGAAAAAAGAAACGGCATCAGCCACCAGAAAATGGTTGTAACCTGTAGATGGCAAAATGTCAAATTCTGCACTATATGATTTATGCCTTCAATGTCTCCTCGTAAGAGGCGACCAGAACCTAAACAATATTTCACTTCCATTTAATTATTTTAATAAAATACTGTACATTTAAAATAAAATTAACTGTCAAATGTATAGATCTTAAACTAAAATTCATTTATATGTATTAATTATATACAATAAAATGATTTCTACATACCTGCTCCATATTAAGATTAGCTTGAGAAGATTAAGAATCAGATAATCTTCGCATGAGCTGGCCTTAATCAATTAATATGAACTTTTTAGAAAACATTTTTCTACTTTATTATTATAAAATGACTTACTTTAATTTTTTTTTTATTTACTGAATTTTATAGTTTCTCATAATATAAATATTTTCCTTTATTTTTCGGTTATTCTTTTTCTCTATTTAACATAATTGTATTGGGAGAGTCAAATTAATGTCTGTTTTAAAAAGCGTAAGCCGTCAGAATGGTTTTCTTCGTTTTTCATCAATAAAAAGTAAATAACTGTTTTGGTTAATTACAAGAGATTTGAAAAAAAATAATTAAATGAATCTCTGTTAGGATAAAAGTTTAAGACAAGTTTTATCAGAATGATGACAACTGTCACTTCTTTTGGTCATTATTATACAAATAAACGAACGATTAATTATTTTCTCACTTTACTTTTCAAACGTTAAACCCCTAGTCATTTAAGTGCGGAGAAATGTTTGTTAGTACGCAGTGTGTCTGTGAGAATTTTCCCTTTCCACACATAAGAACAAAAACAATATTAATTGGCCCGTAAGTGAAGGTCACTTTTTATTTTAAATTTTACATACTAAAACATGAGGTTAACTGTAGCTAAAAAATAATTAAAAATACTATCTATAATAATAATTATGCTGGATCCATCATTTATTGGAAGAATTAATGAAGAGTTGGGGAAAGGAAATGAAAATAAAATAATAATTATTTAATACAACAAGGAAATAAATTTAAAAATGAATGACTAAATCCCATGCTACATAAACTAAACTAAGTGATGATGATTAGATAGTTAGCCGTCGAGGGGATAAGTAAAGATGGAATGGTTGGGATTCGGCTAAAGAAACCTTAATACGATTTTTGTTAACAAAATCGATATTTAGGACGTTTCGGCTACTCATTGATAGCCTTCGTCAGCTATGGAAATGCCTGGAGGCAGAGGAAAACCAATGTTGACAGTTAAGTAACCATTGTGAAAGTAACCATTGTGGAAGACCCCAACATTGGTCTTCCTCTGCCTCCAGGCATTTCCATAGCTGACGAAGGCTACCAATGAGTAGCCGAAACGTCCTAAATATAGATTTTTTTAACAAAAATCGTATTAAGGTTTCTTTAGCCGAATCCCAACCATTCCATCTTTACTAAACTAAGTGGTTACTTTGTGGTTCCACTGACGAACCATCCCTTTCCAATACAAAAAATATTAAAGATTTAGGGCTTTTATATATATATATATATATATATATATATATATATATATATATATATACATCATTCTTAACGCGGCTCATTTTCGGTATTTTCTACGTAGAATCGATGAAAGTTTGAAGGCAATTTTTAAAAACTGTGTTATGAGTGGAATCACAAAAAAATGTTTCAAGAAATATGAGAATCAGTGCAATACTATATGTTGCAATGTGACTAGCATACAAGAAATGCTGATTATTAAAGAAAATATGATTATTAAACAATGGAACATTAATGGATTGAATTATCACAAATCTGATCTTGCTTTATTACAGCAGGAAATAAATTTTTATATTTCATGTATCCAAGAAAGTCACATGAAAGCAGCCGATAAATTTAAATTCAATAACTTCTGTACCTTTAGAAATGATTACATTGGAGGAAGGATAGCTTGTGGAGGTGTGTGCATATTAGCTAAAAACAATCTCCCTTGTATAAATATATCTCTTCAAACAGATTTACAAGCAGTAGCTATCCGAGTACTGTTACCCGCTCCGTTCACTGCCTGTTCTATCTATCTACCTCCAACTCAACCATTCACTCTAGAACAATTAGAGAATTTATATGCACAGCTTCCTCAACCTATGTTTCTTCTAGGTGATTTTAACAGCCACAATGTTTTATGGAACTCTATGACCACGGACATAAGAGGGCGCTCCATTGAGAATTTCATGGACTTGACGTCTTTGAGTATTCTTAATGATGACTCCCCCACTCACATTGACCATACAACTGGGACTGAGTCAATCATTGACTTGTCATTGGTCAGTGCAGTTCTTATACCGCGATGCACATGGCGGGCACTTTCTGATCCCTACATATCTGACCACTATCCACTGTTCATTGAAACAACGGATAAAGGACCTTCCATAGCCCCAAATATACGAAGGTGGAAAATAAAGGAGGCGAACTGGGACCTTTTCCAGAGGACAGCCGATCTAACTTCCGTAAATGTAGAAATGGATATAAACAGCACCATAACAGATGTTAATAACGTTTTACTCTCAGCAGCCGAACTAGCTATCCCTAGAACCAAAGCCTTAAATAAAAAAATATCAGTCCCTTGGTGGAACACTGATTGTGACCAGGCGGTAAAGAAAAGAAAGCAAGCTCTTCGGAAATTCCGCCGACACCCGTGCTCTGAACACCTAGAAGAATACATTAACGCAAGGAAGCATTCCAGATATACTATTAAACATAACAAGAGGAAATCCTGGAGGGACTTTACATCACAGTTAAACTGCCACACTCCATCCTTCGAAGTTTGGGACATGATCAGGAAAATAAATGGGCAAAAACGAACGAATTTATTAACTTACTTAAAATTCGGTGATTCCAATATCACTGACCCAGTGCAAATTGCTAACCATCTAGGAAAACATTTTCAATCTGTCTCTTCTGATGATAATTACTCTGCTGATTTTATCAATAAGAAAAAAGAAAAAGAACAAAACCCCTTTGCGTGGGTTTTTGCAGACCCACTTGACCCTCTTAACTTTCCTCTAACTTACACGGAATTAACTGCTGCTTTAAAAACTCGAAAAGACACTGCTCCAGGTCCAGACAACATTTCCATATCCATGATCAAAAATTTATCTCTGCCAAATAAAAATATTATTCTTTCCATCTTAAATCAAATTTTCAATTCAGGAATCCTACCATCATTGTGGACAAAATCTATCATAATTCCTGTTTTAAAACAAGGAAAACCCTCTTCAGAACCCTCTAGTTATCGGATGATTTCATTAACTTGTTCAATGTGCAAATTATTGGAGAAGATGTTAATGAATCGTATTTTCTGGTACATGGAAAGCAAAAACCTCTACCCTGAATGGCAAAGCGGCTTTAGGCCAGGCAGAAGTACTAGGGATAACCTAGTCCGGCTGGAAACCGACATCCGGGAAGCGTTTGACTCCCGTCAGAGAGTTCTTGCTATCTCTATAGATATTAAGAACGCCTTTGACTGTGTCTGGAGAAGACTCGTTATTGATAGTCTGATAGACTTAGGTCTGCAAGGTAAAACTTTGAAATTCTTCCTTAACTTTTTACAACGGAGATCTTTTAACGTTCGCTGTGGTGCTTCATTTTCAGAGATCTTTGTTCAAGGGAATGGAGTTCCACAGGGAAGTGTAGCTAGTACTTTCCTCTTCTCTGTGGCAATAAACCATATCCTGCGAGATATTAGATATCCTGTTAAAGCAATATTGCATGCTGATGATCTGGTGATATACTACGCTGATAAATCCATTGATTCACTTCATACAACAATACAGGAATCCCTAAATTCAATCAATCATTGGTTCAATCAAAACGGATTTACCATATCCAAGGAGAAGACAATCAGTGTCCTATTTTCCCGCAGGAAAATAAACCATAACCACAGTATATATATAGATAACACGCCTGTCAAAACTGCAGAGAGTGCTAAATTTCTTGGGCTAATCTATGATAGGGGATTGAATTGGACAGCATACATCAAGACCCTAAGAGCTGGTTGCCTAAGAAGTTTAGACATACTCAAATGCTTAAGTTCTACTTCTTGGGGTGCTGATCGTAGTTGCATGCTACTATTTTATAAATCATTTATTAGAGCAAAATTGGACTACGGTTGCATGGCCTATGATTCAGCTTCCAGTAGAACACTAAAGATGTTAGATACTGTTCATCATAGCGGACTTAGACTTGCAACCGGAGCTTTCCGATCGAGCCCTATCTCGAGTCTGTATGTAGGAGCTGGAGAACTCCCATTACAGTACAGGAGGGACCAGCTGATGCTAAGCTACTTTTTCACAATTAGAGCCTCACAACATCACCCCCTAAATCCTAGGAACCGCCTTACACAAAAATCGTATCCGACAAGAATCCAAAACTTATTATCTGGCTATAATATAACAATACCAGTTATATATCATAATTCCATATCATCCGTTGAACCCTGGACATTACCACATCCTATCATCAATTTAAATCTCACGAAATATATTAAAAAGAATACAGATCCGTACATATTTGTCACAGAATATAGGAAATTAAAAAGCATGCTTTTTCCAGGACACGAAATTTACACGGATGGCTCCAAAGACAACAATGGAGTTGGTGCTGCAGTACTTAGCTCATTAGGATCCTGTATGTTCGCTCTCCCAGCGATCTGCAGCAACTATACAGCTGAGCTACTAGCAATTGATGAAGCTCTGAACATCAATTCTCCAACCAAATCCGATTTAAAGTTATTTACAGATTCTCTTTCTGCTCTCCTTGCTATAGGTGATCCATATTCAACTCATCCTCTGATAGTAAATATATTTAAAAGAATATATGAATTACATCTTCAGAAACAGAGGGTGACTTTTATATGGATTCCCGGACATTATGGAATAAATCAGAACGAAAAAGTCGATACCTTGGCAAGGAAAGCAATTAGAGAAGGCATGCTATTTGACAAAGTTCCCAAAAATGATCTAACAGCTCATGGAAAAGACTCTATATGGATGAGATGGCAAACTGTCTGGCACGAAATGAGAGATAACAAACTCCGAGAGATAAAAAGAAACGTGAAGCCATGGAAAACATCTACAAACGATACAAGGAGAAAAGAAGTAGTCTTGACCCGAATGAGAATTGGCCATACAAACCTCACGCATTCCTTCCTCATGTCAAAGGACCTCCCACCAATTTGTAGCTCATGCAATGTGCTGCTAACTGTGAAGCACATCTTGACTAATTGCCGGGCCTATGAGCAACTGAAAGAGCAACACCAACTGTCTGACTCCTTTGATGAAATTCTAGGTGATCATACCAACCAAGTCGAGCGACTCTTTGACTTTTTAAGGGCCGCTCAATTAATGGACAAAATCTAGACAGAACATAAATACCGAAATGCTCGTTTGTTTATTTCATTTATATATAATTTCTATACATTATTTTATTAACATTATTTTTTTTCTTTTTTTTTTTTCATCACATTTATTATTATGTTTTATTATTTTTCCTTTTTTTTCATTTATATATTTTTTTTTATTATTATTATATTTTATTTTATTTACAAGCAATTGAGCATTTCTCGTTTATAATTCGAATTAATAACATCTGCAAAAAGAAATATTATTGATAGCAATTTAATCATAATGTATATATGTTGATACTTGTTAGCGAATTATAATGAAAATTACTACACACAGCAATGGCGTTAGTGACCTTAAGGGTTGACACGCCATTATAATAATTAAAAAAAAATACAAGAAATGCGTTATTAGCAGCGGTATGCACACGGCGTCCCAAGGGCACAAGGAACACGCAGCTCCTAGTGATGTTCGCTTACAACATTAGGAATTCATAGGACTATCCCATACATGCCGAGTGAGATAGACTCAGGGACTGCATTCCAACATTGATGGATGCTAGAGATAGCTCTGCTACATACTCTACATCAATACCTAACATCCAACCATAACGTTAGCGGCAAGCAATATGCTTTGACAACCATGGGCGTATATAAGGGAGGGGCTGAGGGGGTTGCAGCCCCCCGAAATTTTGTTTTGGTGTGAACATTTCATGTAAAAAGTGCCTATAACAACGAAAAATGCCTTCTACATTTACCCTGGTCTACTAGGTAAAGGTACAGAGTACGTACGTAGTGTAAAGGTACAGAGTACGTACCTTAAAACGCATCTTTTTACACTAAAATATTTAAACGTTTCCCTTCACCCCAAATGCCTAGCTGCTTCGAGTGCCCCCCCCCCCCGAAATCATTTTCTATATACGCTAGTGTTGACAACCCTTTATCAGTGGTCTCCCCTTACTTTATTTAGCCAGCGTATTTGCTTTTATTTATATTATGGACTAATAAATTATTATTTTTTCTGTAATATGTATAATTTCGTGGATTCTTATGAGCAATACTTAACAAACTCAACCTCAACTACTAATCTAAATGAAAATGCAGTAAACTCCCGATGAACTTCTATAAGTCGAATAATATAATAGTCCAAGCAGAATATATCGTCTCGAGAACCGTTAACCTCAATACGTTGATTTCAGGCCAAAATATTGGGCAATCTTATGAATAAGGGGGCACCTACATTGGTCCCGATCTGATAGCCAACGACTATCGGAAGAAAAACAAACACATGCATCTTAATGGAGGTACCTACATTCGTCCCGACCCGACCCGATCCAATGGCTACAGATGCTCGCCCATTCAAACTTCTTTGTTTCTTGACCGATTTCGGACCGACGAAACAAAATGGCACCACATCACATATTGTATTTCAAAAAGGTCTACAGCCTCTACATATTTCAATGCATTTTTTTTTTTTAAATGAAAGCTAATAAAATCTAGAACAACTGTGTCAATTCCTTCCAATGTTTATACGCTTCTAATGCTTACAACCTTCTAGCTACCGCCCTTATAAATAATTTTAAAATATGAATTGTAATGGTTCTGTTATCCTAGTATTACAGTTAAAAATAACTGTTACGCTAAGATTTCTTTTTTTGGGACTGATACACTTCCAGAAGATTGATTGGCCTCTCAATTCCTCCTTCATACCTCCAACATTCAACCTAATCGAAGGCTTCTATGCTTATTAGGTAGTATTTCGTAAATTAATCATTCATATTCACATCACTATGAGGTCATTACTGACGAGCTGTGACTAAATCGAATCGGAACGGGTCGAGACGAATGTAGGCACTCACGTTGGCCGCTGTTGGTCAAAGGAAATCGGATTGGATCGGATCGGGAGAAATACGGGTCCAACGTAGATGCAGGCTTAAGTCGAATTGAAATAGGGGTCTTTGGTGGGGACTTCCACTTCTATAAGTCGATCTCTTAAGGTGATCATACACGTTCAGTTCGAAGCTCAACGCCGGGACTGCACAGTCCTGTTATAATAGACGCACTGTATGTGAAGCAAATATCCTCTTGACTACACACTTCGGACCGTACAGTTCATCTATAGGTGTTTTTATTCTTCTTCGATAGGCTGTAGAGTTCACCTCTGGCCTCAAAGCTGTCTCATGCACGGTGAGCACTTAACACTCCGTGCAAAGAGTCGGGGTTTCGATTCCCACTAGGTGTGGTGGCTTTTCTTTGGAAAAATAAATGGCCTCAGCCCTATCCTGGCTATATACGTGTGGTGACCTATATATAACCCGTCCTAAAATTCTGGTTTAATTTTAATAGACGTTAAAATTTAAATACATCTATAAAAAATTATATTACCTAAACTAAGTTATTTTTCAACTGTTCGGCCATTCTACCTTCAAACTAAATCCTGCTGAACAGTTGACACTCATAAGTTATGCTTATCATAGAAACGGTGTTTTATATTCCTCCGCAAAGTTATTGATGGATAAACGTTCCTACCCAAGTGACTTTTTTGCAACATACCTAGTCCGTCTAAAAGGTATTTTAATTTGTTAGATCCTAATTACATTAAATTTATTTGATTCTAGAAAACAATAATTTTTGTCAAGTGGCGGTGGTGGAAATTGATGATAAAAAGAATGAAAAAAAGACCAAAATTTCCACAGAAACGATTTGGCAGAACGTTTGCAGGGACTAATTCCCGTTTTCAACGCCCATGCAATGGTTCTTATTCAGCCGAGCCTTGGGGTATTTTTGCGAAGACCACATCCAGTTACTTTGAAGTATCTGCCGTGGTTTCAAACAGTGATTTTGGTACTTACGGATTGGCTTACCGGTTCTTTGCAAGTTATGTATTACTTCTTTACAGGTTATCTAAGATTAGAAACCGTATTATATAAATATAGTAATCAAAAGTTAATATAGTAATGAAAATTATTTATCACTGCAATCACTACTAAAGTAACTTTTTTTGACCCTTATATTTATATAATATGGTTTCTAACCAACCCTTAGATAACATGTATTTGTAAGTAATACTTTTAGGCTTGTAAAGCATAAATGAAACCAAGCAGAATACATTTCAGCAAGCTATATTTATTAATAAAAAGGTTGATATTATAAAAATCAATTGTGAAGTTTAGGGGCCTCCTCAGCGATTATTTTGTCTGGTGGTTCTATAACGTATTTATATTTCATATTTATTTCACATTATGGGCATACGTGCTATGCGTTTCCGCTCGCTACGCTCGCTCAAGAAGATATCAATCCAACTCGCTAAAATTTATAGAATTCTATTAATTTTAATTGACCATAGGCAATGCTAATGAGTTATGTACATGCGCTGAATCACTGTTACATTCACTAAAGATATCGGCGCTAAAAAAAAAAAGAAAAAAAAAAAAAAAAAAAAAAAAAAAAAAAAAAAAAAAAAAAAAAAAAAAAAAGATAATCACAAGTAACTGGAGAAGTAACTGGATGTGGCCTTAGCCCTGGTCCTATATAAGGCCTTCTGGTGTCTTAGATGAACTATAAGTATAGTGCGAAGAAAAGAACTTGCGAAGATTATACCTGCACTTTTCAAAGAAATTATTTTTAAAGTAACTGTATTTTATTTTATAGAAACTGGTTTATTTTAGTTTAGGATATTAAGTAATTAAAGAACTACTTTAAATTGCCCCTATTGACAAGGGGGGGGTCAATTTGACCCAACGTTCCCCCTAGCTTAAAGAGTTATCATATTCCCAATGCCCAGTAATATCTTGGGTTTATAAACAATTGATCATGTTTTGCTCCGTTATTTAGATCCCTAGAGCCAAGATATAGTTGTCTCCCGGTAATAGGTGGTTGTGCCGTCACCCTTTAAAACCCTTCTTCTTAGAAAAGTACAAATGGGACACCTCTCAACCCCGGCTGGAGATGAAATCTCACCGGACCAATGAGTTCCAAGGCGAGTCGTCCTTCCTCTCCGGAGGTGAGAAAGTGACTGGAGGAGGTGTGAGGTGTACGTGCCGAGAGAGGTGGGGTATCTGAAGCCATCGGATTGGGCCAAGTGACGGCTAGGGTGTGGCCTTCACACCCTGCTTTCACACCTCCGCCATTTTATTTTAGCGCCCCCCCCTCGACAGTCACCCTTTCCTAAACCATATTGCTCCAGTCAACTCCGAAAGAGGGGTGGTGAATACTCGATGGTGAAATCGATTCAATGATAGTTGGCATTATCGATATACTTAGAAAAGTGGAACATGACGAATATTCATTAAACTCTATTACAACTTTCCCATTCATTCCACAAATCAAAAATGAAAACAAATCATCAGATTCACACTGACGCAAGTACTAACTGGACACAGAAACACTAACTCGTACTTATGAAGCGTTTACATCTGATAGTTATTGCAGGCTGCGAAGAATTTATGTCTGCGATATATATTTCTATCCCGAGCATAAGGGTGCGTTTACATCTGACACTTCCCGCAGGAAATATATCTGAGGTGTCGGATAGATAATTATTATAATCCTGCGAGAAGTGTCAGAACGTACCCAAAGTGTCGACTCTTCTATACTATCGGGTTGTTTCTGTTTACTGTTGGCTTTTGTTTTTCTGCATTTTTTTTTTACATTTGCACCTTTGTTACTAGTTATTCTTACTGACAACCACATTTTGTATAATAAATACCTATCTACCTATTGCGCAATTTTAATAAATAAAAAAAAATAAACGATGGGTTTAAAATTCATTACTATGATGTTTAAAAGATTTGTTACTGTTTAATTATTCTCACTAGTAATTGTGTATATTTATTTTTTTGCTGAAGAAGGCTGCCAAAGCGCAGCCGAAACTTCTAATATAGATTTGTGCTCGAAGATCTGGCGTTTTTTTCTCCTAGCCGAATTCCAACCATCCCTTGACTTCGCATCACCACAACGGCTAACTATCTTTATCGTATTAGACTTATTGTGTTTAAATTTTATTTTTATTTCAATTGTTTTCAATTATTCATTATTATAAATATTTATATATTTTTTTTAAAAAAGTGTACCAGTTGCAACTTAATTGAGATGTATAATTCCAAATGAATTTTTGAGCACTGTGTCGAATAAAGTAACAACCAATGTGATAATGTAAACTGTTCTTGACCTATTCCTTGTTATTAAAATGTTCACTTATAACAAATTTAACAATTTCACAAATGAAAGTAGGTGGATCTTCTGGTTAATGTTGACTTACTTCCTAACACGTCGTTTGTTTTTTTTTTTTTTTTTTTTTTTTTTTTTTTTTTTTTTTTTTCTTTTTACGGCGCCTCGACAACTAGGCCAGGAGGAATTTTCCAACGAGCCGTGTGATGAGAAAATTCCTGCCGCCGCACAGTGTAACGTCCAATGGACAAAAACCTAAATTTTTGTTTTCTTATATTTAATTTTTAATCCTCTAGCTAAGTTTAGAAACTATTCAAGGAATTAAAATCGTTTAAAACTAATAAATATTAGTTTTATTTTGATCAACAAGCACATTATCAGTATTATAAACAAGGCAAAAGAAGCAAAGTCTTTAAAACCTGTTTCATACCACCAATCAGTTTGAGCCTCTCTCGTTGAAGATAGGACAGTGTTTTTATTAAGTCATCCGAAGGAAATTATGTCAAAACTATTCCTTTTATACGTGCAGTATCCAAAAGGATGGCACTCGTACTTTAAATAAACTCCCACGATGGAGGGTTACTCCAACGTGGAAAACAGGAAAAAAAACTATTCCTTTTTTATCTGATATAATTGATTATGGGTAATTACTCCCTTATTATTTATCCTGAATTATTCTTCATTGATCTTTGAATTTTGTTTTAAGCATAAAATTTTGATAGACTATAGCAAAAAAATTTCATCTGAACACATCTCAAGTTTTTTAGAGCTTAAAGCATACCTCAAGTATAATGTACTGAGGGTAATTTAGTTTGCCGAAATTTGCCGATTCCAAAGATTTTTATTTTTAGATCCATCATCATTTTTTCTTCCAAATTTGAAAAAAAAAAATGTGGATAAATCCCAGAAAACGGTATTAATCCTTGGGAAAATGATTCAATTTAATCTGCAGGATGATCTTAAAGAAATATTAAGCAATATTAAAAAGACTGCCAGGTTAGTCCTATATTATATGTAAAAAATGTGGGAACGTGTTCACCGCAGAGAAAAAAACTCTTATATAAATACTGGTAATTAAGAAATTATTTAATAATTTCATAGAAAATGGTAAAATATTATTATTCTATGGCAATATTACTATAAGTATAATTTACTACCATACTATTACTACATTATATGTTACAGTTATAATATTTTTTATAATATTGTTATTAATAATATTATTACCTACCATATTATTTCTATTAATATTACAAATATTACAATTAATATTATTACAGCCGTACAGTATGCATTATTATACTATTGTTACCTTGTTTTGAGTTGATTTCAATTGATAAAAATGTTTATTTGAAAATAACTAGTGGTTAATGATTTTTGTCTATAATCCTCACTACTTCGTTACACTGTGCGCCGGTGGCGATCGTACCCACCATCTTCTGCTTATGAATCTAAGACGCTAGCCATAGACCACGGGAGACCCCCAGTAAAGTATTTTTTCGTAAAATAATAGGATCACTAATTGACACCTTTATTTTATTAGGCTGTGCTTTTTTGGCAGAGTACGACCATGAAATAGGACAGCAACTCCAATATATTGATATTTAGAAAAAACTAAGCGGAGACCATAGCTAAGTTTTTTTTATTTATTTATTTTTTTTTTTAACGGTGCATCGACAAATCTGGGCCATTAGCACCGACATCCAGGGTACAGCGAGGAATTTTTCTCAACGAGCCCTGAGATGAGAAAATTCCTGCCGCCGCACAGTGTAACGAAGTAGTGAAGATTATGGACAAACATCATTAACCACTTGATTTTTCAAATAAACATTTTTATTAATTGAAATCAACTCAAAACAAGGTAACAATAGTATAATAATGCATACTATACGGCTATAATAATATTAATTGTAATATTTGTAATATTAATAGAAATAATATAGCAGGTAATAATATTATTAATAACAATATTATAAAATATATAATAACTGTAACATATAATGTAGTAATAGTATAGTAGTAAATTATGCTTATAGTAATATTGCCATAGAATAATAATATTTTACCATTTTCTATGAAATTATTAAATAATTTCTTAATTCCGAATCTGAATCGTTTTTGGATTCTATAGAAGGTTACACTGTGCGCCGATGGGGATCGAACCCACCATCTCCCGCTTATGAATCTAAGGCGCTAGCCACTAGACCTCGTGAGACCCACCATAGCTAAGTATCGCTTATTTTTTCCCACTCCAAAGTAACTAATAAGGTCCCCACGTGTCCGGAGCCGATTTTGATGAAACTTTGTATATTTATTAAACACGTGAAAATAATCGACGTATTTTTTTATATCGGACCAATCGAATGTTTAAGGGGTAAAAACACCCTTCCAAAGTACACTTCAAATATTCTAACAAGGGGAGTATACAGTGGTGGGGTCACCGATTTGGTCCATTTTTTTTCTGGTGATTCTACATCGAAAAATAGTCGACATGTGTCCGAGCGTTCCGTCCAATATGCCTTAGGAGCTGAGAAATAAAATAAAATAAGTTGAAAATGTTTTATTTTATGTATCGAGTTTAGAAAATGATATCGACATGATTCTTTCGCCAATTCATTTATTTTATAGATTAGATTAATGGGAAAATACAAATGTTGACAAATAATTTATATCAAGGCTAAATTGGTGTGATATATTCCTCAGACCTTAAGTCCTTTATTTATTTATACATTTAATGTTTCGGCCTTCAGGCCATTTTCAATTTCTAATTTTCCAGCAGCCTCTTTTTTAAAAAACTTTTTCAGTATAGGCTTTGTCATCCTGGCAATTACAATTATTAAAACCATCCTTCAAATTTTCTAGGTATCTTCCAAAACTTAAAAAGGGTGGTTTTAAGTTTTGGAAGATACCTAGAAAATTTAAAGAATGGTTTTAATAATTTTAATTGCCAGGAGGACAAAGCCTATACTGAAAACGTTCTTTAAAAAAGAGGCTGCTGGAAAATTAGAAATTAAAAATGGCCTGAAGGCCGAAACATTAAATGTATAAATAAATAAAGGACTTAAGGTCTGAGGAATAGATCACACCAATTTAGCCTTGAAATAAGATTGACCTCAGAATTCCTTCCTTTTTTTTTAGGGAAAAAAAAGTTTGAAGTAAACTAGCATTATACATTTTTTTTTACTCCAAAAATAATAGCAGATTTAAAATCAGTACCACAAGAAACCCCAATGAGGTAAATATCATCGAACATAAAAAATAATACTTTTTTCCTCCAATACCGAGAAATGCCAGAGACTCTTCCGGAGAGTATTATTTTTTGTTTTCGATGATAATCACCTCATTGGGGTAAATATACATAAAGCCTCCTGAGTAAAACAACTTTTTCAACAAACAAAATATGTGGCATAAAATATTGTTTTATTTTTTACTAAAAGCTACGGTATTTCTACCCGGTGAGAAAACGATAAAATGGATATTTTTTGCGATCAGAACAAGTAATAAAATGGAAAAGCAATATTAGGGTAGTATTCTAAATGTAATTAGTTATAAAAAAAAATGTCAGTTCAAACGCGATTGAAAAGCTTCGGTATGGGTTTTCTTTCCTCACGGACCACTGGGCATCGCACCAAACGACATTTCATGTTTCAATAAAGGCTTACAGCCTCTAAATCTTCACCGATTCCAATGCATATTTTCTTTTAAATGAAAGCTAATAACATTTAGAACAACTCTGTCTGGCCAGAGTTTTGTTTTTTGTTTCCCCTGTTTATTAAAGGCCGTAGCCGGGTAAGCATGGGTTGTGACCCCAGAAAGGTTTTTGCTTGAAATTTGGAGATTCAAACTAGTCCCTTAAAAGTTGCCTAAAGCCAAATTTTCAGTTCTGAATGTTCACCCCCCGTCGAATAAAAAAGAAGAAAACCAAAATTGCTTTGAAAATTTATATCTCAGGATTGAGTTGTCTGATCAGAATGAATAAAAAAGGAAAATATGCATGCATCTTTTTTAAGGCTTTTAGAAAAAAAAAATAATTCGGCTTTCGGCGACATCGCGTTCAATTGTTTTTTTTTTTTAGTTTTTTTTATGGAGTATCCGTTTTGGTACAATCACCAAAAGTTTTGTGAAAATTCTCTTACCATCCCTGTACTACCTCAATTTTTTTCGAGACGATCCAAGCGGTACGCCATAGTATAAAAAAAATCAATTCTTTTTTTGGGATATATTATGGAAAAGCCAAGAGGGTTATATTTAATTGTAAATTAATAATTAATTATATATAATATTTTCGACTATTTATTATATGTTTGTTGATTAACATTATTATCCGTTTTATCAATTTTTTTTTTCGCGCCGACATCCAGGGTGCAACGAGGAATTTTCCCAACGAGCCGTGGGATGAGAAATCAATGGTTATTTTGTAGATTAATCCCATTATTTATTTATTTTATATATCGGCTCCGCAACTAAGGCGATTAGCAGGTAAGTGTGTGACGTTGCTCATTCATCAGTTCAGCTAAATCCGATATAGCTTGCTTATACTTATATGAACCAGTAAAGAATATTTTAACTGTTTTTCTGTTATTTCTGGAAAATCATCTAAGTCGTCCGAAGTGACGCTTTCAAGTAGAAGTTTCTTGCGTGACCAGCCATTGGCTTCAACCCCTGCAGCTAATGTATTTTCACCGTACATCTGCCCCTTCATCCTATTTATATTTCCTATATTTCATCTGAGTAACCAAGATCAGATGAAAATCTTTTTCCAAACTGATTGTGGAGAAAAGCTGCTATTTTGAAATAAATGCCAATCTTTGGAAGCATTTTAATGTCTAGTTTTTTATCAAGCAGCTGAAATTTTTGCTTTAACGTACCATTTTCTGATTCAACAGGCCAAAGGAATTTTGTAACAAACCTAGATTCGTTTGATTCAGAAGTAGTAAATTGTTTTCGTTTACTTTTCAAGGCTTGCATTAGTACTTAAAAGCCCTTATTTTCTAAATCACTCTTTACGTCGCGAAAACCTCGGTCCACTATACAAATATTACCCTGTATCAGAGTTGGGCAAACGTTAGCGCGCGCTAAAAGCTGATACCTCTCCGCTAATTTAGCGAAACTGTAGAAAGCCAGCGCTAATAATTAGCGGTTAGCGGCGGCAGTGCGCTAACCGCTAATCTATTTATGAAATATGGTAATTGCTGAAAGCTTAAGCTATAGTTACAACATTTTGTCATCTCAAAGCTCACTTCCGGTCTGCTCTGAGCACCCTCTCTCCTGTTCCACTTCCGCTTCACTCTACAGGATTTCCGATCACATGAATGTCAATTTCGGTTACTTCCGGTCGACTCCTGCCTATCACTGGGTAACACTTGTTCGATCTGGCTCACTTCCGGTCACTCACAGACAATGGCACACTCTGACACTCCTTAATCTAGGTTACTTCCGGTCCTATATTCATCCCTGGGTCGTTTCCGGAAGTACCCCAGGGCCTTCCAGGCACTCATCATAGACCGGAGGTGAACCGGCAGTGACCCGGAAATAATTTTAAGCAACCGGCAGTGAAACCGGAAGTGGTCCGAAGTTGTCCAGATTCATCCGGAAACTGTCCAGGAGTAATTTTGGTGACCCGGAAGCCATTTTGGGAACCCGGAAGTGAAACCGGAAGTGGGCAAAAGTTGTCCTGATTCATCCGGAAACTGTCCAGGAGTAATTTTGGTGACCCGGAAGCCATTTTGGGAACCCGGAAGTGAAACCGGAAGTGGCCAAAAGTTTTCCAGATTCATCCGGAAACTGTCCAGGAGTAATTTTGGTGACCCGGAAGCAATTTTGGGAACCCGGAAGTGAAACCGGAAGTGGCCAAACGTTGTCCAGATTCATCCGGAAACTGTCCAGGAGTAATTTTGGTGACCCGGAAGCCATTTTGGGAACCCGGAAGTGAAACCGGAAGTGGCCAAAAGTTGTCCAGATTCATCCGAAAACTGTCCAGGAGTAATTTTGGTGGCCCGGAAGCCATTTTGAGAACCCGGAAGTGAAACCGGAAGTGGCCAAAAGCTACTCAAATTCGCCCCAGGGATTATCAAAATGGCTTCCGGGTCACCAAAATTACTCCTGGACAGTTTCCGGACGAATCTGGACAACTTTTGGCCACTTTCGGTTTCACTTCCGGGTTCCCAAAATGACTTCCGGGTCACCAAAATTACTCCTGGACAGTTTCCGGATGAATCTGGACAACTTTTGGCCACTTCCGGTTTCACTTCCGGGTTCCCAAAATGGCTTCCGGGTCACCAAAATTACTCCTGGACAGTTTCCGGATGAATCTGGACAACTTTTGGCCACTTCCGGTTTCACTTCCGGGTTCCCAAAATGGCTTCCGGGTCACCAAAATTACTCCTGGACAGTTTCCGGATGAATCTGGACAACTTCGGACCACTTCCGGTTGCTTAAAATTACTTCCGGGTCACTGCCGGTTCACCTCCGGTCTATCATGAGTGCCTGGAAGGCCCTGGGGTACTTCCGGAAATGACCCAGGGATGGATATAGGACCGGAAGTAACCTGATTAAGGAGTGTCAGAGTGTGACATTGTCTGTGAGTGACCGGAAGTGAGCCAGATCGAACAGGTGTTACCCAGTGATAGGCAAGAGTCGACCGGAAGTAACCGAAATTGACATTCATGTGATCGGAAATCCTGTAGATTGAAGCGGAAGTGGAACAGGAGAGAGGATGCTCAGAGCAGACCGGAAGTGAGCTTTGAGATGACAAAATGATGTAACTATAGCTTAAGCTTTCAGCAATTACCATATTTCATAAATAGATTAGCGGTTAGCGCACTGCCGCCGCTAACCGCTAATTATTAGCGCTGGCTTTCTACAGTTTCGCTAAATTAGCGGAGAGGTATCAGCTTTTAGCGCGCGCTAACGTTTGCCCAACTCTGCCCTGTATAATCAATTTGCATAAGCCTCCTGGATCACTTACTGCCTCCTTCATGATACTTGCATCATTAACATTTGCTATGTCCTAACATATCAACTACGTAATCATCAGTCGTGCGTACTGTAAATGGTTTACATAGAGGCACTTTTTTTCTGTATAGAAAACGATTTTCTTTGATATTCGTTGTTAAAACTTTTTTGATGACGTGCATATGTACCATCGCAAATTAACATGAGCTTATCACCGGCATTGTGCAGTTCTTTTACGAGAACTGTAGTGTGGTTTTCAATTAGGTCGGCTCTTTTTGCCGCAATTCCAAAACGAGTAGGGAGCACATCTACTTCAAAGACATGATTAACGTAATTAACTCTCGCTCCAGCTGAAAAAATGATGATATCAGTTTATTCAAATTTCCTGTTCGAAGCTTGCACAAGAAAACTATAACTGCTTGTAACACTGAACGATTTGAACTTTGCCTTATTGATGTCATGTTTATGAGCTCTATAATATTTTCCCATGTAAGGCCATTAAAGATATGGATTTGTTCATCTGAAAATAGGTACTGACCAATTTGATCGAATGGCGTGGAGGTACATTCGATAGCAAAGCTTTCCACCATTACACGAAGTTCACTAGCTTGGAGATTTGTAGAATTGGAGTAAACAATTAGGCGATTCATATCGTCATAGTAAAATCGATTATTAATTAGATGATTTGGACAACAACGGTTGCCAATTGGTATATAAATACGTCGCTTACTGTAAGACTGTAATCTTGCACCTTGTGGAACTAGACGGAGAACCCCAGTAGCGAAACACACACAACAATATCTATGAGTGGCTACTGTTCTTTGATTTTGAACTTCTATGAATTCAGAATCTCTGCTATCCTTTAGGGGGCCTACTCTTTCTACAGTCGAATCACCTGAACTTGTGCTGTCATCTGACGAACTCGATTCTGCCGACCCTGTTTTATTATCATCATTCTCTTCTAAATCAGGTTTTCTTATTTTTAAACTTTTTACACGACACCTTCCGCATATAATATCACCCACAGATACTCTTTTGCCTAAAACTTCGAAGTATTCTTCTACATCAGCAGGTAATACTATCTTTTTGGATGTACCTGGAACGTTTTTTACAAGATTTTCACAAATAGGACACTTTGGATTATTTGTTCTTAAATACGCCATATTTTAAATAAGAATTTGCTTACTGAACACACGATTTCACTTTACAGAACTGCACTCAAATATTACTCTGATGAGACTTATTCTTACCCAGAAACCTTCGCTTACATAAATAGAAAAGGAGCGGATTACAGATATTGAATGATTCTTAGTAGGATTACTTGTTTTATTTATACTAATTATTAACTTGTTTCAGTGAAACTCAGGCGTCACACACTTTGTTACCTGCTAATCGTCTTAGTTGCGGAGCCGATGTATAAAATAAATAAATAATAGGATTAATCTAAACAATAACCATTGATTTCTCATCCCACGGCTCGTTGGGAAAATTCCTCGTTGCACCCTGGATGTCGGTGCCCTGCTTGGCCTTTTTCCTTTGTTATGAAACCTGGGTGATTTTTGAATGATTTCAAAATAGATTTTGATTTTTTTCCAAGTCTAATCAGGATTTGAATGTTCAATTTCAACGATATCAGTGCTGATATTAAGTTAGATGAAAAATAAAATATTATTTTATGTTCAATTCTAAAAGTTCCTGAAGTATTTACACGTAATTTAATAAACAGGGGAAACAAAAAACAAAATTCCGGCCAGACAAAGTTGTTCTAAATATTATTAGCTTTCATATAGAAAAATGCATTGAAATCTGTTAAGATTTAGAGGTTGGAGCCTTTTTTGAAACACGAAATATCGTTTGGCCCCATTGTTAGGCCAAGTTCCGGCCTGCGCACGCTGTGTCTATATTACACGAGATATTAGATCCGATGTCCCCCTCTCATAACTTTGAACCTATTAAAGATAAACTTATTATATTTGACACGGGTATTATACTAATAGATGTGAGTAAAATTTGAAAGTTTCATAATTTTACATTGAATAGTTTCTGAGATATAGGCGATGGAAAATCGGAATTTATAGGACTCACTCACTCATCAAAATTATAAGGTACAGAGAGAAAAAGAAGGAGAGAAAGAGATTGAGAAATAGAAGTGGGAGAAAGGGCGTTAGATAGAGAGAGAGAAAGAGAGATAGACATAGAAGGAACAGAGTAAGGTAGAGAGAGTGAGGGAGTGACTGATAGAAGCAGATAGAAGATGGAGAGGTGGAGTTCCTTGGTGGAGTCATTTCTACAGAATCTTTTATGTTCAATAGGGAAGCTAGGTCGAAGGGTCTTCTAAATATTTGGCCGGTGTAGGAAGATAGGCCCAGGTATTGGGCTCTGACTCAATCCCGGCGGAGGCAAACAAAAAGCAATGTCTTATCTCCCATCCAAGCCTCTTCGGGCAAATACCGATACCAATTCAAACGACACTACCTACCCTATGTCTTAGGTCATTTTCGGTTCTTTCCTCTCTTTGGTCTAGAGTCAATTTCCATTCTTTCAAAGTACAGTTGTCTTGTAGGAAAAGACTGTCGTTCTTGGATACACTTTTATATGCTATCGTACAATTACTATTTTATTTATTAATTTTTTGTTATTCTTCAGCACATCAAATCTCAGGGCCATTACACCAAATTATTATCCTGAGACAGCTCAACCTCTCCCGCCATCTCATGCAACAAAGACCCGTCAACTCCTTGTAGCCTCACTCTTATTCCCCCAGTTTGACTATGGTTGTTTGGTGTATAGGCGGCTTTCTAGCGCCCTCGAGGCGAAAATCAAACGCCTCATGAACTGTTTCATTAGTTTTATCCTCGGGGTCCCCAGAGACACCCACATATCACATTTCTATCAGGAGCTAAATTGGCTATTCCCTCTTTATCGTGGATAGTACTTCCTTGGCTCATTCCTTTTCCAAGTAATTCAATCCCGAAGACCTTCTTATATTTTTCAACTCCTTTTAATTTAAATACTCTTTTCACTCCCACAACAGCCGATCTCATCCTTCTGATCTTCATATTCCTTCCCACCATACTGCATTATTCGAAAAATCATTTATCACCCATGCCACCTCGCTATGGAATTCCTTACCTCTGTCCGCCATTCTACCAACCTAAAAACCTTTAAATCCCGACTCTTCCGCCACTTTCTATCCCTGCAAATTTCCCACCCTGAGAAGGTGGGGGGAGTCATTTCCGCTTAGAATACTATCAGTTTCCTGTTTTGGAGCCTTAAATCTTCTTTCTCTTTGAGATTCATTTTAAAGTTTTCACGAAAGATCAAAACCTACTAACCTAATGACACTAATGATATGAACGGAACCGCGCTAAGATGACGCAGTTCCTGCGAGTCAGACTTTTGTTTTTCTCTTCAATTGCGAGGTTTTCAAAACATCTCCCACAAAAGCTGGATTTATTTTTTGAGTAAAATACCATTTTTATATACCTAAAATTATTTTATTTTCCGCTTTTTCCAATCAAATAGCACAACACACAAGCGTTTATTCGAAGAGAAGGTAACCCAAAAATGGCGGCAGGTTACCACGCAGTACACTCGCTGTTTTCCTCCCCTCACCCACCTACTACACCCTTTCGTCCAGTATTGCCAACGAAATCGGCGCGCCGACTGACTAGGATCGGCGGCGGCGCGCCACACAAAACCCGGCGTGGCGTAGCGGCGCCGGCGCGGCGCGCATGTCTACCTAGTGTATATACAAGCTGTACATTATATACTGGTAGTATTTATAATTGTATATATTAAATTATTTATTATTTTGTAAATTCATGGGACATGTGTCCCGGAATAAGAATAAAAATAGTCATTTCATTTAATTTCAAATGATGTACTAGATGCCACACTTTATAAATGCCCGATAAGGATAATTTTTTACGACGAGCTCTGAAAAAATGATGACTAGCAATCCCTTGGTGGCAGTCCTGCACAGTAACCACCCTACTTACTTTTCCTAGAATTTGTTTATTTTGTTGTTCTTTTTTCTAAATGCTCTCAAATTGCACCATTTTATTCAACTTACATTCCGTTATTTATCCTTATTTTTTATTCAGATTAAACAATAAATTCCTCATATAAAAAAATATCAAACAGCCATGGCCTCGAAGTGGTTCACTGGTACGGGTCCAAGGGGATTTTTGAATCTAGCCTGGGGTAATTTGGACTTATTTCACCAATGGCAAAGTTGAATATCTCTATTCACCATGCAGCCTGGCCAATGGCATCGTAAAATAATGATGATTCAAAAATAAATTAATCCGATCAGTTTCTGGGGCTCATTTTCTTAGTACATCATACATTTCGAGATTCAGGGCGTCCTCGCCCTCTGCGTTCGTGAATCATCTACTTTAGTGATGATTCTTGAATTCTTACATTTTTAACTTTAGCCGATTTTCCCTGCCCTCCGTGCAAGTAGCAGAAAAAGGTAGAGAGAGAGAGGGAGAGAGAGAGAGAGAGAGAGAGAGAGAGAGAGAGAGTGAGAGGGAGAGAGGGAGAGGGAGAGAGAGAGAGAGAGAGAGAGAGAGAGAGGGGGAGAGAGAGAGAGGGAGAGAGAGAGAGAGAGAGAGAGAGAGAGAGAGAGAGAGAGAGAGAGAGAGAGAGAGAGAGAGGAAGGGAGATAGTTTGTGTCCGAGAGAAGGAGAGAGTGTATGTGCCCGGGGGTTAAATAAGGGTGAGATAGAGAAAAAAGAGTGAGAGAGAGGAAATTTATAATGACTATACGAGAGAAAAAGAGAGATTGATTGAGAACGTTTAAGGAAGAGAGAGAGGTAGGCGATGTACGAGAAGAGATGGACCGAAATTATGTGAAAGAGATAAATAAAATACGAAGGAGAGAGAAACAGAGAAAAGATTAACTATTAATTTTTAAATATAAAAATATGTTTAAAGATAGTAAACATATTTTTATATTTATTGTCTTAAGTCGTTCATAAAAAAAATCCTAAGCTGTCTGTTGATTTATTGACAAATTTGGCATATGTATTTGAAATTAAATCCATGTTATTTGTTATATTTTCCTGTTGTTTTTTTATTACTTTTTTATGGTGTATCAACAGCTAGGATATTAGTGTCGGTCAATCTACAGGTTATAATGCCATCATCACGTGGCCTATCACCTTTTCAGGTAGTGGCCACGCTTAAAGTTGCTAAGCCTTGTCTAACAACGGGTACCGTGGCTATGGCCTATGGTGTTGTTTTGTTTTTTACTAATTTTGCTTAATAATGGATTATAATGAGGATGGATGTAATCCTCTGAAAATACTTTGTAAGAACCTAATTAAAACCTATGTATGCTGTGGCATTTTCATCACATTCGTCCTAGAGATTGAAAGAGTGAGAAATAGGAGATAGGCAGAGTATACTATTGAAAAAGAAAGTAGAGACGAAAGGGGGAGTGAGGGTGTATGAGTGAAAGAGAGACAGGAAGAAGTTGTGCGAGAAAAAGATGGAGGGAGGCAAAGAGGGGTAGGTAAAGGATGTGTGAGAGAGATAAAGACATAGATATCGGATGTGCGAGAGAGATAACGAGAGGAGGAGAGAGGTATAGTGAGGATGCGAGGGAGCGAGAGAGAGAGAGAGAGAGAGAGAGAGAGAGAGAGAGAGAGAGAGAGAGAGAGAGAGAGAGAGAGAGAGAGAGAGAGAGAGAGAGAGAGAGAGAGAGAGAGAGAGAGGAAGGTAATGGGCCGAACTATAGTACAAAGAGAGCGGTGTGGGGTGGCGCCTCCTGGCCCACACATGTCAACTCCAACATACACTATAAATAAGCTCTCCCACTCAAGGCCGAATATTAAAACTCTAAACTCTCTCTTACCCCCCCCCCCTCTCTCTCTCTCTCGATCTCCCATCATCCTCTTTCTCTCTCTCCCGAAGAGCCGACTGCGATAAAGAAAAAAAAAAAAAAAAGGAACGAGCGACGACAACCTTAAATTAACTGAGGTCCGACCTTTTGTTCTGTGTTTTATGAATGTTTCCTATACCAAAACAATCTGCCGTGAACGAAATAAATAAGTGGCTGAAGATAAAGTAACCTACCGCATCAGGAGGAATTTACTTCTCCATTAATTTAATCTCGTATGACATGGATTGTATGGTTCATCACAGAGCAGTAATTTGTGAATTGAAATATTTCATTTCTGTATTAATGTTTTGACCTGCTAATGAATAATGTTTTAAAACAGCTAATGCTAATAATGATTATCAGTTAGAAATAACAGATAGAACTGCTAACTGCTAATACTTATCGAATTTTGTCATAGAATGTTAGGAAGTACTTCAGCACGGTATTCACAGAAAATGGTGGATACCACCATTGGTTTGTACTGCTTTTTTCCTCTTCTAAGTCATTTTATTATTCATCGTACATGGTATTCATTTTAAATTTTTATTATATTGTGTTAATTATTATTAATAATTATTATATTGATGTTCGAGTAATTGTGTTTTATTAATTTTGTTATCCCTAACATTCAACAGTTATCGTGTGTAATTTCTTTATTCTTTGCGCTTTAGCGACGAGGGCGAGCTTAGAGATTAAATTAGCTGGTTAGCAGCTCGGAGGACAAGGATGTCGGCACAGAGAAAGAGAATCGGTAGAACGAACTGCTAACTGCTAAGACGACGAGCGAAGAGATTAAATTAGCTGGTTAGCAGCTCGGAGGACAAGGTAGTTGGCGCAGAGAAAGAGAATCGGTAGACCTGACTGCTAAATGCTATCTGCTAAGATGACGAGCGTAGAGATTAAATTAGCAGGTTAGCAGCTCGGTGGACAACGTTGTAGGTACAGAGAAAGTGAATCGGTAGACCCAACAGCTAACTGCTACGATTAGCAGCTGGCGGTTCCTAAATTGCTAACAACAGTATCTGTTATTTATAGTAGTTAGCAGTAACCTGCTTACGCTAATGGCGATAAACTGATAAAAAATAACAGCTGCTAATAGCAACCCATCACTAGTTTTAACAGATCGGATAGGCAACAGTTCAATTATATAAATGCCAAGAGGAAGGTCAATAGAAATATAATTGACACCACCATATAATTGATCAAAACCAGCTGTGCATGTTTCACCACCTTTAAAGTGCCTCATCGTGGGACGAAAACTCACTACACCTCTGATAGAGCCTAGTTCCTTCATTGCCGGAACTTCTTGCACAATGGCTTCGCCATGAGTTATGGTTCTACAAATGGTCTCTATCTGATGTAGCACCATACAATCACCTGTTACCATCGTACAATCGATAAAGGCAAAAAAAAAAATAAACGATCATCCAGAAGAAGATGCGTCATTTTACCGTAAAAGGGGGCTTTAGAAGCCCCGTCCCCTTCTTTTAGCCATATCTCTGTCCATAAAATTTAGAAAATATCTGTTTGCTAAAAATACATTAACTAGGAGTCTTCCCATAGTCTAGTGGCTAACGCCTTATTTTCATATGCGGGTGATGGGTTCAATTCCCATCAGCGGCAGAAATTTTCACACGGCTCGTTGGGAAAAATCCTCGCTGCACCCTGGATGTCGGCGCTAATGGCCTAGGTGTCGATGCGCCGTAATTTTTTTTTTATTATCTTTATTGAAATTTACAAACTGTACACAGAACCACATGTAAATAGTACTGTATTGATCTATAACTCATGGATACAAAGGAGGGGAGAATACAACCATTGTTGAACTCCCTAATAGATATATATATACCTATAAATAAAAAGATGTAATAATGTTTGGCTCTTTTTCTGTGTTTACAATTGTTCACTAGTTTAAGATTCAATTTATTTACAATATATACAACATGTATGTATACATACATCCATGCGCATGCATACACACATATTACAAGAAAAAAACAAAAATCAAAACAAAAAAAAAAAATAAAAAAATAAATAAGAACAAATAAAAGGAACAAATACAATGTATATGGAAGTTATGTTATAATGTTGTCTCGGGGCCAGCGCCTTTGGAGACGACGTGGAGGGACATCAGGGATTGTATCAGAGGAGAGGAGATTTCCAAGACGAAAAAAAATAAATAAATAAAATATTAAAATTTTAATGTCGAGTATTAATAACTATACATTTAAGGACGGGTTATCTACAGTTAACCATCCTTTTCTAGCCAGGATAAGGCTGAAGCCTTTTCTTTTTTTCTACAGAAAGCCACCACCCCATAGTGGGAATCGAACCCACGACCCTTGACGCGGAGTGTTAAGTGTTCACGTTTCAACACTCACGGCCACCGGGCCTCCTAAATAAAAAAAATAAATAAAAAATACATTCACTAATAATAAAATTTGCATAAATGTTTATTAATATTTTTGTTTCCCCGATTTTTTTTTTTTTTTTTTTTTTTTTGGCTTAGGGGTTTCAATCAAGCTCCTCCCCCCTAGGGATGGTATGCATTCCTCTATTAATAAGTACATAAAGGAGGACTCCAAGAATTCCCTTCATTCCAAATTCATCAGCATTTGCTAAAATAATTCCAAAACGCCAGTAGTTCTGGTGAAATTTAATAATTCATCAGAATCGGCATGATTTTTAAATTATTATTTTTCTGCTCAAATTTTTAGATTTCGTTTATTTATTTATTTTGCACTTTAATTATTAAAACTTTTTGTTATCCTTTATTGCTGCCATATTTATCTTAATCAATTCCTGTCTTTTCTGTGATTTTGAATAAATATAAATATTGGGTTCATATTTTAGCTTTTATATATTAGAGTTTAAAAAATCCAAATGAATCATACTTCTAATTTTTTAGCATAAATACGCTTTAGCGATGACTAAACTGAAAAAAAAAATGTTACAAAAAAGTGTCCGCTGGCCTTCGCGCATGTGCGGTAGGCATGCACGAAAAAGAAGACTGTATGTTATACAGTACATTACATAGGTTTGTCGGGTGGACCTAAAGCATTTTTATGTTCCTGGATTTGAGCAGAAGGCATTAAACGAAATTATTTTTTTAAGGCACTTCTATAGTGTCTATAGGACGCCAGCCTTCATAAACATGCAGTGGGGAATTTTTTTCAACAGGCCTTCAAATGAAAAGGAATCAATGTGCTGTACGCGGGACTCGAACCCGCATCTGCTGCCTAAGAATCTAAGGACCAAGTGGAGACTTTCCTGCGTTTAATATTATAAAGAATGTGTGAGTGTGTGTGTTTTTTTTTTTTTTTTTTTTTGTTCTTGTCTCAAGTTAATATTACCTCTTGAGCCAATAAAATAATAGAAATAAAATAGAATGCTAGGCATAGTTTACCAACAAGGCAAGATAACCCCTCCAGTGGAGTCAAACATCCAATTTTTTTTAGTTTTTTTTTTATGATTTTAGAGGTCATATTCAGAGTTCAATCCAAGTAATGGATAATGTAAAGGAGAACAGGTTTAATACCGAAGCACTTAACACGTGCTGTAAAATAATATCTTACCTCTCCAGCAAGAAGAATCTGAAAGCTCTAGAGACCCTTGGGGCTTCAGAAGAAGTTCAATTGGGTTCTAGAAATTTTCTTAGCCGGGCTCATAAAAATAAAAACTGGTTCACTTGCATGCCTACGCTAAGCGCCTTCTTAATGGGCAAAAACTCGGCCGGAGCCACGACGTGAAATGTATGTAAAGGGTCTTCCCTCGAGTACGTCGATCACGTCTATAATCCCCCCCCCCCTGCTGACTCTAATATGCGATTAGCAGATAGGACTTACAAGTAGCCTTTATGATAAGAACTCCTTAGCAATGGGGATCTCATATTCTAGAACACACCTTTTTTTTTATAAACATTTTTCTATTGCTTTCTTCGTCGGGTATTCAAAGGTCAGACATCTTTGGAATATCGTGGGGAGCAATCGTTGTGTATATCTTCCCACGATTTATGGTCCCGGTGATGATATTATCCAGCTCCGATCATTTACAGAAAAAATTAAAACTTCATTTATTAAGAAAGCTATTCAATAATTATGGGTGTAATAGAAATATGGTTGGTAGGTTGAGTTAGGGATTAGGGCAGTCAAAACCTTGGTTATCATTGTCCGATTATTTATTGTTTGGTAACGTACAGAGTAGGGCATATTGTAATTCAATTAAGAATTACGAATTACGATTACATTGTATTTGTAGTTATATGTTGTAGATCCTAAGTTGAAAACTATGATGTTCTAGGTAGTTGATAACAGCTTATTAAGACTCAATAGTTTTGTATTTTAATTACATTTTTGTCGTGGAAACGTTTCGGCTATAAGCCATTTTCAATCCAATTGTCTGTATGATTTTGCATTATTTTTTTATATATACATTATATCTTCATATTTTTTCCACGTATTTCTGACCTTTATTTACGTATAATTATTTATATATATATTTATATGGCCCAGGTCAAAGAATAGTACTCCAATTTTCTTTGTACTATTTTATTTTTTGTACGCCCTACATGTTTCGTGGCCTTTATGCCACCTCCTCAGGGGCCATTACATCCTGAAAATTTTTAACAAATTTTTTAATAAAACATTTTTCATTTTCGTAAATCCAATAATTTTATATCATTAATATATTATAAAAGAATCACATTACATTTCCTATACTAAATCCTAATCCTACATCTATTGCTAAAGTATAATAATAAATACAAAAAAATGATGTTACATTGCACATACCCCATGTGTGGTTAGCTCGCCACCCATACTAATACTGAGGCTTGCTAAATCACCTGTGTCGGGAGGCTTAGTAATCAGCTTATTACGATAAGTTCTATGAAGGCCTGTACTATTGTTTTTTCTATGACTTGTTCACTATCTTCTAATGTTATTTTAAAATATTCTATTTAAAAATTTTATTTCTGTCTGCTTATTTACAGAGTTCCTGTTTTTTATAATGTGGATATTTTCCTTTATTTTTCTCTTGATATTGTCTCTGTCCCTGTCAACTATTGCTATGTCGTCCAAGTCAAATGTATGTCTGTTCCTAAATGCGTGGTCCGTTAGAGCTGTTTTATTTTATTTCTCGTCAATATTTTTGGCATGTTCCTTAATTCTATTTTTTAGTATTTGTGATGATTAGCCTATGTAGCATTTGTTACAATCTTTACATTTAACCTTATATACAATATATTTTGAATTAATTTTATTTACTTGGTCCTTAATTTTGCTGAAATTCTTTTCCATTTCGTTATTATATTTCCAGCTTATCTGGCAAATCCCGTTACAGGCCAGTTTCATCCTGTTTGCTATTGCCGGGTGAAAATCGAATGTGTAAAAATTATTTTCTATTCGCGCTTTTACTTTGCTGGTTTCTTGAATGTTTTTACTCCTATTTTGACTAAGTATATGGTTATTTATGGTGCTTCCCTTATGAATTTTCTTGGTTACAGAATTATTAAAAAAAATGTTTCATTTGTGTCTGGATAAATGTTCCCTTCTTTTTTATCGAATCTGGCCGTGCTTCGTCATGTTCCATATCCCGTTTTCTTTTACTATTAGTTTTTCTATTTTCCCTTACGATTTGTTCATTGCATTTAATACGTTTTGCAGGTTTGTCGATAGTACTAATGTCCAGCGAACTCCGTTATCTTTTAATCCGTCTGTCAAGTAAGTCCTCATTTTTACGTCATTGAAATTTTTCGAAAGAAGAAAGACTCCTTTTTCTAACCATATGAATGACTATTGTATTATCTCAGAAGGTACTTGCAAAAAATTGTTCCCAAAATAAAAGTAAAATGTAAACTGTTTTCCAAAAAACGTCAATCCCAGAAGACATAGAAGCACCCCGATTGGAAGGAAATGTGTACATTAGAGCCTTTATCGATCTCCCAAGTTTGGTTCAATCGGGTAAATATTCTTTGATATATTGCCGGATTTTTAAATCTTTAACAAAATTTTAAGGGTCCCCCTTAGCGAAATATAAAATACATTTTTTTTTTTATTTTTCTAATATTCCCAAAATTTGAATCTAGGGGTTCTTCAATGTGCTAAAAACGAATCTGACATCCGTTTTTAAATCAAAAATTTTTTTATAAGGGATAACTTTTTATGTGTAGGTATATGGAATATTTTGGCAGAATAATGACTTCTATAGAGCCGAGTATGTAAAACAATTCTTTATTTAAAAATGGATGTCAGGTTCGTTTTTAGCTCATTGAAAACCCCCTAAATTCATATTTCGGGAATATTACAAAAATAAAAAAAATATATATTTTAAATTTCGCTAAGGGGGGACCGTTAAAATTTTGTTAAAGATTTAACAATCCGGGAATATATCAAAGAATATTTACCCGATTCAAACCAAACTGGGAGGATCGATAAAGGCTCTAATATGACACATTTCCTTCCAATCGGGGTTACTCACTTTTTAATTAGTTGTTTTTTTTTTAAATTGGATTTATTTGTATAATTAGTACTATAGTAGAAAAATATAAGAAAATGTGAAACGTTTTGATATTTTTCAATGCATTGAACAGTGAGATAAGTATCTCTAGAAGTGGATTGTGGGGGCTGGCCTTACCCATCCAGGTAAGGCCGTAAAACCTTTTCAAGAATGATCGAATCAAAATAATAACGGTTTCTATTTTAATCTTTCCAAATGAGACTAGGTATAAGAACGGAACCGCGCTAAGATGAGGCAGTTCCTGCGAGTCGGACTTTTTTTATTTGGGTTGTTCAAAATTCAGTGGGGATCAAATCTTCTAGAGGGCCGGATCCGGCCTTCAGGCCGTTTGTTGCCCACGTATGATCTATCTATGTAAATGTTTTTTGCCCAGTTTTCATCTCCGATATAGGGTAGAATTCATAGGCTGTATTTATCTCTAATCCGAGGAAGAAAACGCTTCTCCTCTGAGTCAATTTTATTCCTCAAAATATTGAGTCATCAAATATTCTCTACTTCCTTCTAGATGGGATATCACTTTTCCAGGAGCTTTTCTTCTCAGTTCTCTTCCTCGCGAGTCATATGAAATTCTTATTTTATCCTTTCAGTTATCATGTCCTTCATACAATTTCTCATAAGTATCATGGACGTTTTCATGAGATGTCCTCCTTTATGCGGCGTATGTATTCTGAAAACAATACAACCTTTTTGTGGTGCTTCTTATTTGAAATTTATTTATGATCTTCGGCAACAAAGGCGGTTCGACCAAAACAATTGTATATATAGTTGTAATTATACAATTGAAATTATACATATATATTCTGTTTATACATTTTTACACATATATATATATATATATTTGGTGTACATATTTTTTATTACGTAAATGTTCATATTTCTTGTCAGAGTGTAGGCTACCTTCAGTCAGTAAGACAAGCATGTCATGTGAAATGTCCAACTAGACCAAGTTGTGATGCTTAAAGTGAGATAAATCAAATATCGTGATTTTGGGCGAAAATTAACAATGAATAATATAAGTCAGTATTAAAGGACCTCTTTTGACTAACCAAATCTCTTATCGAATATATGACTGAATAATTTTATAAAAATTATATTATATAAAATAAAATAAAAATTGTTTTAAAAACTGTACTTGTTACAAATAGTTTACATTATTAATTTTAAAGAATGCTAACCTGACTTATTAATAATTAAAAGCTTACTAAGTTCCATCTGAATTTTGAATTGCCTATAACCGCCACTATTTTTGTTCCGCTTAGCTGAATTTTAAGAAACTTCCCCTTCATTAAATATGAATTTTTTAGAAAGATTTGTTGAGAAAATACAAAAATGACGACTTCTAAACAATTTTACTATTGTACTAGTGAAATATTTGTAATATCTTATATCTTTATCGGTCTAACGTACTAGATATCGAAAATTACCGCTGTTTTTTTTTTTTTTTTTAATGTCCATTTATTAACACTTTCGGGCGTCGTGGCATATGCGTCAGAGAGATGTGTTCTGTGGGCCTAGCGTCGTGGTAGGTGCGTCAGCAGATAGCTTGGGTTTCTTTCGATCGCGCTACTCCGGGCCTTGTCCTATTCATTTCGTGTTTGATTTTGGACCTCATGACGTATTCCCGGTTAGGTTTGCGGGTCTAGTATCGTATGATACTGAATCCGCCCGAAAACGTTCTTCAGCGGGCCCGCTGTCGTGGCGTATTTGACATTTTACTAAATTGTAATTAATCAACTAAAATTACATAATTTTAAAAGTTTCTTCACTTATTTATTATTTTTTTTATATGTTTGCCGAAATAACTATACAAAAAGAAGACTTGGGCTCTGATGGAAATTTTTTTCGAAGCCATCGGTCCTGAAAGTGTTAATGAAAATGAATTTTATCAGAGGTTATCTATCACCCTTTTCTAGCCAGGGTAGGGCTGATGCCTTTTCTTTTCTTTTTTAATGGAAACACGCTAAGATGATGCAGTTATTTTTTAAGGATATTAAAGGTTACACATTTATGTATAAAAAGAATTTTTTGTAAGTTTACTAGGTTTTATTTAATTTTCAGTGAAATGGCACTTTCGAATAAAATCGTTTCGAAGAAATATCGTGGAGTAAGTGGATTCGAAGAAGTGCCCCCCCCCCCCTCTAACATATGATTAATGGACATTTGGAGAATGGTCCCAGTTAGTTCACGAAGTTGCCACCGCACGAACAACGTTAGAAACTCGTTCAACCTGAGTTGTTTCAAGCTTAACTCACAAGCTGGTCTGGGATCCAGGGAGTCCGAGGTGCCCCTTGCAAACTCTCCCGGACCAGCAATACCCCGGGAGGTGTCTGGCCGAAACGGGAGCTGCGGGTCGCCTGTTGGGCGCCCTCCTAGGCGGCGTTATTTTATCAACCGGTTTCTCCCGGGCTCTCGATGCAACATATCGGCGTCCGGCCTCAAGCACACCAGCAAATAAAAAAGAGTGCGGCGGGTGTTTTTTCTCGGTCGGGCGTTGGACAAGATGAAGTGTTGTTTCCGGCGAGGGCTCATTAATAAATAATGACCGGGTCCCGGACTCAATGGCCGCCCTCAATGGGGAACACGGAGTTAGTCCTGTACATAAATCGGCCGGTAATGGCGCCGCTTCGGGGTGGCCTTCCCCCTCCAGTCCTTTTTCTCTTTTAACGCCTCCTTCTTACAACAAGTAGGCACGGTCCAGCCTACCCCTGCCGTACCCTCCGTTCTTCCCCGCGAATATACATCCCTGAGCCAGCCGATTATATCTTATGGGATACTAAGCTTGGGTTGTTGGGTTTTTTCTCTGCCTCGAGTTCTATTCTTATTTGGGAGAGCTTCTGCTCTGTCGTGCCATAGAATACATCATCTGTCAGACAGAAGTCCACAATATTCAGTGTTTTTTGTGTTTTATCCGTATGTGTATGAATACTTATGACAATTCGCCAAAAGGTAACTTGGTCCTGTCTTACTCTCCACGAATGAACGTTACCACAAAACGTCCGCTTATAATAAATATGTTAGAAAGAATGTTTAATTTACATCGAAACAAGCGAAAGGTAACATTGTTATGGATCCCAGGACATTGTGGGAAACTTCGAATCGAACAAGTAAACACCTTGGCAAGGAAAGCAATTGGAGAAGGTAAACCGCTACATCAGTTCCAAAACACGATATGATTGCACATGCACGGTACTCTGGACTGCATGGCGATCTGCCTGGGAAGAACTCAGGGATCTTGAGACTAAATGAAGCATAATTCCCATGGAAACATCAATCCAAAAAACAAGAATAAAAGAAGTGATTTTAACCCGGCTATGAATAGAACGTACAAAACGCATGCATTCGTCCTCATGTCAAAGGATCCGCCTTCAATAAGCAGTTTATCCCATGTGCAACTCACTGTAAAACATATTCTGACAGACTGCAGGACTTGAGAAAAACTGAAAGAGCAATATCAGTTGGATGGCAAAATTTGACCACTCAAAGAATTGTGGCATAATATTAATTTGAATGTTTATGAAAATATTTAAGCGAAATATCTCTGATGATTATAACCATCAAAGAGTTTCGCTTCCCAAAAGGAATAGCTTTAGTGACTTGAAGGGCTGACACGCCATTTAAAAAGTAACAAGAAAAAATGTTATCACGTTAGCTGATTATATTGTCATAGGGGGGGATAACTACTTTACTTGGAGGGTTTTCCGTTTTTCAATATATATTTTTTAATTAAATTCTTTACTATGTTTTTTTTATAATCACAGACGTTTGCTGTTCTCAGAGACACTTAATGTTGGATTTTTTTTTTTTTTTATGAAGAACTTATAAATCTTCCTTATAGAATTTATAACTACATCTTGGATCTGGTGCAGAGGATTGCACCAGACGAAGGATGTACTTATAAATTCTTCATGCCTTGACTGAAAATTGAGCATAATTAAATGAATGTCCACCATAGAAAGCTAAATGTTGACTGAATCCCCTAGAATCCAAGAACTGCACATTTTGCATACTGGCAGACACGATGAAGCAAATATAGCAAATCCGTTCTGAACTACGAAACAAACTCTTTAACCTTTGGAATCATAATCTAAGAGTAGTGAGGAAGAGTCATGAAATACAAACCTCACGAAATCTCCCATTCAAGGTAACAAGGCAACTTTACGGAATTAGGGCGACTACGCAGAGACTCTGGACAAGTTTACTATGCAGGCTCTGGACAAGGGAGAACGCAGCACTAGACAAGGGTGACAATGGAGACTCTGGACGAGAGTGACGACGCAGACTACAAAAAACAAGGACAAGAACAACTAATCAGACACTGAAAATGAATCTAACTTTTCGAACTCTGGATCACTGGAACACTGGAGGGCGACTATGTCGTATCCGGACGAGGGTGATACGCAGACTGAATGAGGGCGACTATGCAGTCTCTGGACAGGGGCGACTAAGCAGTCTCTGGACAGGGGCGACTAAGCAGTCTCTGGACAGGTGCGACTAAGCAGTCTCTGGACAGGGGCGACTAAGCAGTATCTGGACAGGGGCGACTATGCGGTCTCTGGGAAGGGGCGACTGCGGATTCTGGATCAGCACGACTATGCAGAAACTTTAGACGAGTAGACTTTGTAGGTTCCAGACTAAGGCGACGATTCAGCTCTAGGCAAGGGGGTCTAACCTGATTCTGGACCAGGCACAGTGGGGTATTTGCCCTGAAAAGAAAATACATACACGCCAAAAAGGAAAAATCAAAATTCAAAAACATATGACAACGTTTTATAGGAAAGGAGTGGAGTTTTGTGGAGCAGTTTTGTTCAATTTCCTGCCTGAGGAATTAAGAAACATCCAACCTACCAAAAGACTTATCCAGAAACTGAAAAGAATACTCCGACAAAGAACTTGTTATAAAACTGAAGAATTTTTTGAAATAGATTTAGCATCCGGACTGGCATCTTGACTTAAATCTGCAAATGTAGTATTAAATGTATTATAATATTATTATATGTCGTGTCCATATCTCGAAAACGAGTTTTTGGAAATAAAGATTATTCTATTCTATTCTATTACCCATTATTCAGAGTATATGATCAAAGAAAATGGATAGCATCACAAATATTTTTGGCCAAGAATATCAGTCCTGTACCCACTGTGCGAGGGTGACAATGCAGACTCTGGACAACGGGGACTCTTCGGACTCTGGACAACGGCTACTATGCGGGACAACGGCTGCTATGCGGGACCTGGACGAGAGTGACTATACAGACTCTGGATGAGGGTGACTAACCAGGCTCTGGACAGGGGCAACTATGCGGTCTCTGGAAAAGGGCGACTCTACGGACACTGGACAACGGCGAATATGCGGTCTCTGGTTGAGGGTGACTATAAAGATTGTGGACAGGGCCGAGTATGCTGGCTCTGAACAAGAGTAACTATGCTTTTTCCAAAAAATAAGAATTTTCGTGAATAATAATGTATTTCATTTCGAAAATCTCTTAGCTTTCTAGAAACTAATCGCTAGATATTCCTTGTGATTACATTACATTTGAAAAAATATATATAAAAAAACAACATTTTCAAGCCAAACACCATCATAATGAAGCCCGTAAAAAAATTATCGTTCCAAAACTATATGGCTTGACAGTGGTTACATGGTAATACTATCCTTGAAAGCTAAAACACAGAAGAACTTGCCAATTTTGCCTTTAAGTAAAGCATGGAAACGAAAAAATAAATGTTTACCGGTCGAAAAATGATATTTTGTGTGTGTATATATCTGTGTGCGTGTCTATGTGTGTGTTTATATGTTATTAAAGAATTGAAAATATACATACGCTTTTAATCAAAGATTTCAGAGATCTAAAAGAACAGAGATTAGAACAATATACATGAATAACAACACTCCGTGTCATTCCGACTAAACTTCTTTGGTTGCCATGCTTAAGTCGTCAGTTCAACGGCTTTCAACATTGGACTTCTTGGGTTACCTCAGTACCACAGGCAAAAGTTGTCAGCTGAGTGGGCTCCCCGATTAGACTTCTTGGATTGTCTGTGAGAAACATGAGAAAGGCCTCAGCAAATTTGTTCCGTGTCTGAGCTTCTGAGATACCTGTTTTGCACGAATGAAAGGCATCAGTACATATTGTGTTGTCATTGGACTTCTTGGATTGCCTATGAGCCACATCAGAAAGGTGTCGGCATAGCAGGCTCCACGAGTGAAATTCTAAGATTGTCTGCGTGGCACAGGAGGAAGGTGTCAGCAAAGTGGTATCCACGACTGAGCTTCTTGGATTGCCCATGGGCCATGTATTAAAGTCGTCAGTACAGCTTTTTTTGCCATTGGACTTCTTGGATTGCCTGTGACTCACAAGAGTAAGGTGTCAGTAAAGTGGTATCCACGACTGAACTTCTCAGATTGTCTGTGAGGCACAGGAGGAAGGTGTCAGCAAAGTGGTATCCACGACTGAACTTCTCAGATTGTCTGTGAGACACAGGAGGAAGGTGTCAGCAAAGTGGTATCCACGACTGAGCTTCTTGAATTGCCCATGGGCCATGTATGAAAGTCGTCAGTACAGCTCGTTAAGCCATTGGACTTCTTGGATTGCCTGCGAGCCACAAGAGTAAGGTGTCAGCAAAGTAGTTTCCACGACGGAACTTCTTGCATTGTCCGTGTGGGACGTATGAAAGGCGTCAGTAAATAGTGGTGCAACCAGAAGATAGTCCGGTGTTAATAGCCCAATAGTCGATACGCCGTTAAACAAAAAAAATTACCGTAGCTACAGCGAAGAATCTTCCATCATGTGATTTATTCTAATCATGGATTATATCTGATAAATATTTATGGTTATAAGCAAATAAAAAGATTTTTAAATATGTCCAAATTGAATCTATTTTCTAACTAATATCAAACTTCTTAGTGAAATAATTTAATGAACTGCAATAAAATGGACGATATTGTTAATAAAAAAAATCCAAGAGATGGATAACTTCATTTAGAAGGAAATTTATTCCAATTATCCCTTGGACCACCAGAGTGTTTATGGAGCTCACTCATTTAGGTGATAATAAAATATGTGTTTCCAGTTTTACTGGTGAGAGCTTTCATCCGTTTCATATTTTATTGTTTCGTTCAACATTTCAATCGCTATAATTCTTTCCTTTCTCCCCAGGGAGGACAGCGGGAAGGGGAAGGTTGATATCACGTCAAATTATGTAAAAGCAGTTTAGTCCCAATATTCTTGAAGTGATACCGTTGAGTTTAGATAAACTGTTAAGCTTAAGAGATATATGTACTTTGTACATTTGTTAGATCGTCCCTGGTTCACCCAACTCTTTAAAAATGGGCACGTTCCACTTACCAGGATTTTCCAACCGATTTTGAGATATTTAAGAGAAATTAAGATTCCGAATTTTTTGATGTGTGTTAATATATATATATATATATATATATATATATATATATATATATATATATATATGTATATGTAATTCTTCCTTAACTCTAAACACAACCAAAATTTAAATATCCTAGTATAGATGACTTTCAAATGTCTGAAACAATTTGCAACTGAATTGCACGAATATCGCCCCAAAACCGTCTTCAGTGGACGGATTATCCTGGTTTATGAACTTGACCTTGAAATTAGGCAGATTAGTGGGAGCTACAGAGCTACATATATATATATATATATATATATATTCTTCTGGAGTGCGTCACGAGGACAATCTCATAAGCAAATTGATAAAATTCAACTTGATGTGGAATGTCTCAATCCTGCTCGTTCCTAAGAAAAGCCTAATAACAAACATCAAATAACATATATTTCTTTACCATTCAACCTGGAACCCAAATTTCACTGCTGAAAGGTATTAATAAAAACAACGAAAGAAACAGAGGGACAATACCTACACTCTTCATGCAGTAATATAACGAACTGTGAACATCCTATCGAACATTTTCACCGTCAAAAGTTTAAGGAAATTCCGAAAAACCTATAAAATTCGCGTAAAGCTGCAGTTATGGAAGTTGAAAAGGGTTTTATGAATTTTGATCAAGTAAGATTTTGTTGTAGTTTGATACCCTCAATCGAAATCCTAAATGTCTTTGTCCGGTAATCCTTCCCTATGTTTTGTGTGATGCTTTAATGTTCACTTTCCTATTTTATTTTGTGTTCAAAATATTTGTATAAACCTCTGTCAATGATAGCTCTAATCTTAAATATTTCCTTCTTACAGAAAGAATAATACTCTTTACGATGAAGAATTCAAAATTTCTCATAATAAGTAGTTTTAAATATTAAACACGCTCCGAAATGTAGTCGTTTCCTATTTGAAACTTGATACAAAAATAAAAGTCTCTATAATAAAAAATAATTAATTCGTAAAGGAAAAACAATTATTATCTTCTTTGGAAATAAGTAAATTAATAACCAGTCCAATACCAGAAGATAACAATTTTACAAATGCCTAAAAGTAAGTCCCGAATCGAATTCGGCACCAGGTTATCGCACTACTGACACGGGGCTGGGTAATTTTCGGGTTAGCCCAGAGTAGTGGGAACACAAATTTAAATGTTAATTAATAAATCATTTCGGCACAGGCAACACCAAACGTAACCTTCCCAATGTTGACAGTAAGGTTATGTTTGTCGTACTATATTACTCCCCACCCCTTCCGTCGGCTTTATCCCACATTCTTAATTAGAATAATAGTTCTAATTCTTCTAATAAAGTATTTAAAGGTTGACACATCGGTTTATTTTTGTCGGAGAGGATTACTAATAATAATATAATATAATTGGATTGATTTATTTATGAATAGCCTAATGTTGTAAGTTGTATCCTCATTTTCTATTTGTTTCCATTATTGTTCATAAATAAGCATTCTTCATTTAAACAAAAAAACGTACATACCTATTTTTTTACCCATGTTCTGAATCAAAGTATGCATTAGTATAGTGAATGGAGGAAAATGCATAGTATATTTTTTCAATGAACTAATTAGTGAATTAAAAATTAAAACTAAACTAAGATCATAAATTAAGGACACTCTTGCTTAAATGAAACTAATTACCATTCTAAAAACTGATACTAAAACTAAAAATTATAAAAAATCTAATACTAAAATAAAACTGAAACTAAAAATAAAACGTTAGTTTATTTTTAGTTAGAGTTTAGAAAACTAACGTTAGTTTTGCCCAACACTTTATATTATTTTGGGAGAATAACAAATGACCCATCTGAAGATTGTCAATGAGAGCTACAACTTTCGTCCTTCGGAATTTTGCCCTATCTCTAACGCTTTCAATGATATTTCAATTGTAGAGCTGTATACAGCCTGGTACATCCTGTATATAATTTGAACGATCAGTTTTATTCAATCTACGTGTTATAATTCATTTGTCAAAAATTCTGGAATGCATCATCAGGTTGTCGTAATAAAAGTGGTTTTCCCCCCACAGGGAGGGAGGAAACACTCTAAAAAGGAGATAATCCTTACTTCAATCTGTCTGCTAGCGAAATACTATGAAGCGGCGCCATAGTGATCGTCTCGTTAACAATTGGATAGTGGTTTCTTCTCAAGATTACACGGGGCATCTCGTTAGGCGGAAAAACGTGAAGGAGCCTTATGAAGACATTCCTCTGGAAATCTAAAGGCTAGGGATGCCCCGGTGGAAAAATGCCACCGCATGCATACCGCAATCCAACCAGTCTCTGAAAGCCCAACGTATTCTAAGAATGACCGACTCTATTCCCCTCTTCAAGCCGCATGAGATGACGGGATCTCTTGGGGGGTAGGGAGGACGGTGTAATTTGTAAAACACTAGTTTCCGGAAAGGTTATTATGATTGTATGGCTCGGATAACTTTACACGGGTTTTCAGGATTTTTAATATTTTGTATTATAATAAAATCAATTCCGGGTTACAGTAATAACAGTTAATGAAATTCTCTAATCAGTTAGGCCTTAAAAAAATACAATTTAATGTTTTGAGTAGTGATAATAATATGCTGTATATATATATATATATATATATATACATATATATATATATATTATATATTATATATATACATATATATACACATATATATACAGGGTGTCCCCAATATAAACGGCCAAACTTCGGTAATCAATGCAGGATAAAAAAAATTCCTGTAGCATATTTCTCGTTTTTGATTCATTTCCGACAAAAACTAAAACATAATTGTGAATAGGCATTCTTTCAAAATGCCTATATAAGAATCTTTAAAACTATATGATCTTCCACCCCCTACACCACCCACCAACCGCCCAAAACAAAACTACAGAAAATCTTCATGGTCAAAAAAATTAAATGATGTCATGTAAAGCTGCAATTTAACATAGCTATTTTTCTTCGGAGAAAAGTGGTAACACACAAAACAAAAAAACCTTTCAATTCTTAATAAAATTAAAGTTTCAATTACTAAAACTGTTTAACATTTAACACTGGGCACGTACATAATTTAAAAAAAAAAAATTGTTCTTCTAATAATTCCTGACTATCAATTCAAAAACTGTTCAGAGGTTTGGTCCCTTTTAGTATTACAGGCATCACATTGCACATTCATAGACAGGACGGCATTTGAGCATTGCCCTGGCCCATCTGATGCGATGGTAGAGCAATGTGTGTGTGTGTGTGTGTGTGTGTGTGTATATATATATATATATATATATATATACAGGGTGGTCCCGAAGGAAATCGCCAAACTTGAGGGGTGTGTACGCCGACTACTTTTTACTTGCATTATTTCCCTAGATATAGGCGTTTCCGTGTTTTGTTTTTTTCCAAAAGCTAGTTTTTCACAGTTTGTGTGCTATTTGTCATTCACACCATAGAAATTTTTAATTCTGATGACATTTTCGAAATCTGCATAAAATTTCCTATAGTATCTCACTTACCTTGTGCAGATTTTTCTGAAACTAAATTCACAGCAGCCATCCAAAAAAATATCTTATCACAAAACAAAGGTTTTTTAATTTAAATGTTCCACTGATAGGTAGATGGAACTCTCAGAAAAGTTGCATTATTTCATTACCATTTGTGTCGAAGGCCGAAAAAGGATGCTTCGCATAGGTAAATTGTGGTCAACTGAAACCAAAAAACATTAACACTAGGTATACCAGACCTGATACTGGTATAAATGACATTAACAAAACATATTTGTTACTAATATATATAATGTAACATTAGGTTCATTAAATTTATTCTCTACTTATAGCTACAAAAGTCATAGCATCATTTAGGAAAGCAAATGTTATATGTAGTAGGAATTTTGAATTGAAATTGCACGACCAGTCAAAATGACTGGTCTGGTAAATCTAGTGTTAAGCAAACCATTTTGGCTTTTAATGATTAACTGATTAAAGACCAAAATATATTGCTCATTAATTTTATTTTGGGATTAAATGTCCACAATTTATCCATTCAAAGCATCCTTTTTTGGGCCTCAACACAAATTAGCCATGGTAATGAAATAATGCAACTTCTCTGAGTGTCCCATATAATTAACCAAAAAAATGTTCGTGCGGGGCGTGGAAAATTAAAAATAAAAAACGATTATTTCGTGATAAGTTATTTGTCATCAGAATTAAAATTCTATTCAGAATTTTCTATGGCGTGAACGACAAATACCACAAAAATGGTAAAAAAATAGCGTTTAGTCAACAAAAAAAAACACGGAAACGCCTATATCTAGGGAAATAATCCCGGTAAAAATTTCTCCTTGGTAGCATTTCAACTACAGTTTAGTCGGCGTACACAACCCTCAAGTATGGCGATTTCCTTCGAGGAACACCCTGTATATATATCCAGATGGCATTTTCTTGCCTAGATAATAATTGTCCTAATTAATTATTATTTTTAATTTGACCACTTAAATTTGAGATTCAACGGCCAACGCGCAATATCTTATTTCGGCGCATAACGATCACGAAGCTCAAGTATATAAACCAAATTTGATTATTTATGACGCAGCCAAGTTTCTGCAATTTGGATGAATTTTAATTGTTTGCAACTGTTCTCGAGACAGTTGTATGATGTGAAGAAGTCGGCTCTAGTAGCCCTCACGTCTAAGAGTTGCTAAATACTGCATGACTGCATCATTCGCAACACTTCTCTGCATTTTAATTGGATGTAAGAATCGCAAAGCAGTCGTGCGCCTCCTCTCTTCTCTAATGATCTCTGCTCTCTTCTCCGTCTATTTCTACATATTTTCCTCCGTATCGTTGCAATTTAAGAAAATGAAAAATGTAGTTCAATTTCATAATAATTTTTAGCGCGTTTCCTCCCCCCTCCTCAGAGAGGAAACATGCTTATGACGTCGATCCGATGACACAGCCCGGAAGTCCTGACTATAAACGTTCAGGTTTATTACGGTGGTTCGAATTTGTGCATATATATATATATATATATATATATATATATATATATATATATATATATATACTCTCTCGTAACTTGACCTCCTCCACATGTATTTTTCCTCTTCTTTAATAGGCTCTTCTAATAATAATAGGTCACAAAATTTCTTCAAAACTTCTTTAAGGCAATTTTATTCATGTCGACTAGTTTCTGGCAACTTGGCCTCTCTTCACAGACAAACATTTCTTATACAAAGTAGTCGTCATTTAATAACATTGTCAAAAACAAATTAAAAGTTTTTTATTTTTTTAACTCTAACATCAACAATCACCAGCCACGAGACCAGCCATGGCTGGAGCTTGTTCATGTTAGATTTAAAAAAAAAAAAAAAAAAAAAAAAAAAAAAAAAAAAAAAAAAAAAAAAATTCTCTTCCATGTACAGACAGCGATCGGTTACATTTTTATTATATATATATATATATATATATATATATATATTAGTGTGGCCCTTAGGTACAGGGAATTTTTTTAAAAGTCAAAATTCTGCTGCTCCCAACCCCCTTAATTCTGTTCCAATTAACAAAATAACTAGGTATGCAAAATTTCAGCGCAATCGGACAACTGCTCGGAGACCCACAACCTCTTTGAAATTAAAACATAATTAATTAATTAATCAGTTAATTTTAAAAATCTCTGGAATAACATGGACATTTTTTAAAATATTATGATTTTACTAATGCACACAACATGTATAAGACAATTTTTTTTTTCAGCAATAATTTCTACAGAATCAAGGCGTAATGTGAACAATAAAAAAATACTAATATTGAACATTATTATTTTTTCCTAAGAGAGTATCTATTTAGTAGCAGTTGAGTATTTTTTTCCGTCCCTGGCAACGATTTGTAAAACTAATTGTTTCTCAGTTTCAACTTTTGTGAAAAATTAATTGGAATCCTGCATGAGTTTCATGCCTCTTTCACCAATGTCTTTCCCAAAGTCTTCGCAAGTTTTTCAATTCTATTTTTCTAACCTGGATCTTTCTTACGTGTTAAAGGGTCATTGTCGAGGAAATCGTACCTCATAGAAAATCTTGAGAAGAAAATGTCTTCTTCTCTCAAAACATTTAATGTTTTGTGTCAGGTGTTACAAACGACGAAAATGAATTTGTGTTTTTTGAAAGGGAAAAAATGGGAAAATGGAAACCTCCTTTTTTGTAAGATTTACAACTCGTAGACAGTAGAAAAGGTTACGTTTATGAAGACTATTGGTAAATAGATGAGCAACATTGGGTGAGTAGATCATGAATTTTGAGAATCATATGCCTAAACGTTTAAAATCATATAAAAGTATAAACAAGTACCCTAGCAAAAATTTGTTTTTTAAATCGCTAGATAATGTAAGAGGGGTTTGGCTCCCTCCCTGACAAGTTGTTTAGTCCTAAATTTAAATATCTGAAATCAACTGTATATCTCTTAATAATTGTTACCACGAAAACCCCATATTAGTACACCAGTACGCCAGTTTGTCAAATTGTGAACCGATTAATTTCCGACTTCACAGTCTTTTAAGAGTATTATTTGTGATAGAACCTAAGTCACGGCAAGCCCTCTCCCGTGGAAGGCACGACAATTCTAATTCTATTACTAGAAGTTCGGAAGAAAACTTGCTTCCGTGTGAGACGTACGTTTAGGGAGTTTGGGCTTAACAATTGTAATAAATTCATCCTTCCACCCCCGAATAGATCTAATGTCTAAAGGCGGAGCCATCCTCTGCTCGTAGTTAATGCCAAATAATAAATATTGTCCCATATTTGGCAAATACCTGGATGGCATGACCGAAATGGCATGAAAACCCAGGCACCCGGAGCACCTCACTTCATAACGGCCAGTCAATATAAAGTCTCAGCTAATATAAATCATCAGGGGAAAATGTCCCCTTGCATGCATCTTATTTTCTCCGAGGTATTCCGAGTGGTGGAACTGTTGATAAACCTCTGCCTGAAGCAGTATAATCCATACTCATCCGATCAGTTAAACCAATTAAACGTTCGTTGGAACCAAGTTGATCAGTACAATAGATAAATAAATTATTGTTTATTATATTTTTATTTTCGGTCGGATACTTTTGATTGCTCTTTGGTTGCTACTCCGTTTTTTAAATCGGTTTCTCCCTCCCTCCCTAGGAGGAAACCCACTTAAGACGCCGATCTGATGACGCAATCCGGAATCGTCGACCAAAAACTTTCAAGTTTCAGAGCCCTTAGATCACGAAAATAACGGTGCTTCAAATTATACCTATACGAAAAGAAAACAAAAATAGATAGCATGATTTACAAGTCGAAGTTCGTAAACCAGCAGAATCCTCAAAACGGATCAATGTTATTTGGCGAAATGTCTTTGATTGTGGAGGCATAATAGCATCATATACAAGCTTATCCAATATAACTTTCCTGAATACTTAATTGTCATACTTAATAATTACCTAAGAAATAGATCTTTTTATATTTCCATTGCTGATCAAACGCTACCAAATCCTTGCGGGTGTACCTCAAGGATCAGTACTCGGTCCTATACTATTCATTATATTCTTAAATTACATAAACAATCTCAAAATTAAATTTAAAAAATCCCTTTTTACTGATGATACGGCATATATAATCTCTAGCATTCGGGACGATACTATTGCTAAGTCAAAAAACTTAGGTAATTCAGATTTTCGGTAATTCAATTCCATGGTCTAAGAATGTTGAGTATCTTGGAGTAAATGTGGACACTAAACAAAAAGGAATAAGCATATTGCAGATGTTGTTAATTATAATTATAACAGCCTAAATTACTAGCGTTGCAAGTATAAGAGGCTCAAGCATGTTACTTTTTCTGTTTAAGTTTATGTGCCCCTTATAATATTTTAGCGATAAAAATCAAATAGATATATATAATTTAGATTAGTTATAAACGCTATAGCTTGGATACTTGTAAGTTTATCATAAAATTTGTTTTATTTGTTTATATTTTTCGACAATAACATTTATTTAACTTTTGGCCAAATCCTCACGAAAAAAATGTCTGCAATTTCACTTATTAAAATTAAAACAGGAAAATCGAATAAAACCATTTTAAGGCCATATCTATAAGCTTTTTCGAGAAAAATGAAAAAACCTAGACTTTTCTTGGGACTTTCTTAAATTTTTCGAAACCCGGTGGGATTCGATGTAAACGTAAGGCATATATTCGAAAGCTTAATAAATTTCCTACAAAAACGGTTCTTATGTAATTTGTGTTAGAACAATGTAAGTTGAAAATTTCAGTGCTTAAAATTCGAAAGCGTTGGTTTAGTTCTTTTGAACATTTAAAAAAACGTCTGACTCAGTTTTTAATGGGTTGTTGTTGTTTTCTTTAATTAACATAAACTATAATTAAGTAAATGAACTAAATTGAGAAAGTTTATAGAATAGAAAAAGAATCTTTATTACAAGAAAATATGAAAAAAAAAATTAAATAGGAAAGACATGAACATTTCAGAACATTAAACTTTAAAGTCGTTTTCTCAGATCTATGTTTTTCAAATCGGGCGACACTCTGGCGTCTTCAATTTTTATCCGATCAACTTCAAATTTTAACTGCAGCTTCCTCATGATATTTTCTAGAAAAGTACGAAGATTTTATCGATTCATTGAATTATAACGATTTTATGGCCGAGTTTCGACGGATTTTTTAATAGAAAATGAATAATTGTTCACCATTTTCGAAAAAATTAATATTTCTTAAAAATCCTACGTGCTTTACTAGATTTAACTTTCTTCTTTCGATATAATTTTAGTTTTTCGTTCTAGATTAAAAATTGCAGACTATCGCCCGTGAAAAAGAAGGGTTTCCGTTCGTCAGACACAGCGCCGCAATTATTTCTTTCGAAGAATTGAAACTTATTTTTTTGGATACTTTAACATCCTATATAACACGTTTGATATAAAGAATTGAAAAATATTGATTTTATTTTATTATTTTTTTTTTTTTTTTTTTTTTTTTTTTTTTTTTTTTTTTTTTTTACGGCGCATCAACAATTCTTGGCTATTAGCGCCGACATCCAGGGTGCAGCCAGGAATTTTCTCAGCCCTGAGATGAGAAAATCTCTGGCGCCGGTGGGGATCGAACCCATCTCCCGCATATGAATCTAGCGCGCTAGCCACTAGACCACGGGAGACCCTATTTATTTGTTATTTATAATTTCAAGAAAATGGCTTTCATTTTTATCTCACACGGTACCCCTCAATGTTCGTTATAAGTAGCTTCAAGTGTTGTCCTTTACCCGATAACATCCAGTCTTCTTGCTACTTTCTTATTGTATCTATCAGGTTTTTTCAAGTGTGGTTTTATTGTAATTCCAGAGTAGGAACTTTTATTTGCTCATCTTGAACAGGATACAGGAAGCGGAGAGTAAGGAGGACATGAGGCTGATGTCCAGAGGCAGGGGTGGACAGCAGATGGTACACGGCACACACGCTAACCCCGTGGGATCTTCTCAGGAGCACTTGCTCAAAATTACAGTTTGTCCACTCCGTTATACCATTTGTCCGAAGCAACTCTTTCTTCTTCTCTCTATTTATCTCTCTTTCTCCTTGTGAAATTGACCATTCTTCGACAACTAGGACGCTCGCGTTTCTCATTGTAAGGAGGATAATGACGTGAATGTGCACCTTTTAAAGAAAAATCACTACAAAAGTATCTACCACAGTTGAACTCATGACTTTTGGGAAAAATTTCAAACCTATCTCCTGGACGGTACATGTGATATTGTTCATGCCACAATACATATTTGATAAAAATAAACTACAGGAAGACTACAATAGCCATAAACAATAGTAATCAGTTAAAAGATATTTATCCTATATTAGTAGCATGCCCAATCTATAATCCATACAGAACCTCCTACCTTCCAGACATTATAAACATGCCTCTCGAAAACCTTTTTATTTTCCTCAAAGATCTGAATGAATATCAAGCTCGAAAACTATACTATTTTACGATAGCGTCCCTAAACCTCCGAAAATTTGCTCTGGAATCTTGAAAATGTAAGATGTATTAGGTACAAAGTATGGGATTTCTTATTGTTATACTTTTATATTATGCTTTGATTAGGTTCTATGATGTACCATGTTTTAATGTACTTTTTATTTCTATTAGATGTTAATTTTTATTAATATGTTAAATAGTAAGCACACCTCCCTTTGTATGGGACAACGCCCTAAAAACAAAGTATGTAAATAAATAAATAAAATAAAATAAAATATTGTTCCTGCCACAATTTTGTATCCGATGAAATGTTCTACTTTCTTTGATACTAGTTAAAAAAAAGACTAATATACTCAGCAATGTTAAATAAAATGAACAAAAAGAAGCTCAATATAATGTGTTTCCTGAATGTTTCTGATTTTGGTATCATTTGTGAAGTATTTTATTGTGCTAATTCAAATGAGACCACTACCAATTCGATATAATAATTATTTTGGGAGGTAAACGGGTTTTATATTAAGAAAACCCTGAAAAAAAGCAATTATTCGATTTAAAAAAAGTCATGTGTTACCCAATTGGTAGGGAGATGTATAATGTATTTTTGAGTACTAAGTCGAATAAATGAACAACCAATGTAATACTGTTTACTGCTCTCGACGTATTCCTCTTTATTAAAATTTGCGCGTGTGACGAATGAATTGAACAGTTTCCCACGAGCAAGCACAAAATATTCAACAACTAATGGCAAAGTCGTTTCTCGAAAAATTTCATTTTATCAGGCTGTAGTCTAAATTCTCTACAAAAAAAAAGGGTTTGAAGCAATATTCGACATGGCGATTTCAATCGGATAAATAAATGCTTAAAACGTGGGGTCTTTTTGCGAAGTTACTTTGAAGTATCTGTCGTGATTTTAAACAGCGATTTTGATACTAACGGATTAGCTGACATGTTCTATGCAGGTCATCTATTACTTCTTTACAGGTTATGTAAGGTAACAAACCATATTATATAAATATAGTAATGGAAAATATTTAAATTCACTGCAATCACTACTAAAATTAACTTCTTTTGACTACTATATTTATATAATATTGTTTTTGACTAACCCTTAGATAACCTGTATTTGTAAGTAATACTTTTAGACTTGCAAAGCATAAATGAAAATAAGCAGAATATATTTCAGCAAGCAATATTTATTAAAAAAAAGGTTAATATTAAAAAAATCAATAGTTATTGTGAAGTTTAGGGGCCCCTTGCCGATTTCTTTTGCCGGGTGGTTCTATAACGTATTTATTTATTTTCTTGTTTAATATTTATTTCGTATTATGCTAATATACGTTATATATATACGTGCTATGCGTTTCCACTCCCTCGCTTAAGAAGATATCGAAACTCGCTAAAATTTCACTCGAGTGTTAAAGGTTACTTTACTACCAGCAACAACAATATGCGCATGCGCTAAATCACTGTTATAATCACTAATGGCACTAGGGTATGGACGGAAACGTGCTAAGATGTTGCAGTTCCTTCCAGTCGACTTTTAATGCAGATATTCAAAATCGATTCCTGTAATCGACTTCAAATCGGATTTTCTCCCAATGAGGGGGAAGAGAACTTAATAAGAAGTTATTCAAAATATCATTATTTCTCTGTTGCCTTGTTTTTTTTTGAGGATTCGTCAATTTTCTTAACGACGTTCTATGAAAAAATATTATTCACCTTCCTTTTTATAATGTTTTATTACTTATTACTTAGACACAAAAATGTTTTTATAAGCGACGTTTATGATGGCGATCTTAAATATTATTTTTAATTATTCTTTCAGTAATTCTGTATTTTTGTTTATTTTTAGCTTAAAAAATCTAAAATACAGAAAAACGTTCTGAATATAGATTTTTACGAAAATGTACTTCATTACTAAAAAGTGTCAACCTATTTTTGGACCCCGTGTCGCAAAGCATTTATCGCAATTGCTATATTGCGATACCCACCCAATATCACTTTACACTTAAAGTCCTAATTCATCATCCTATCAATTTTAATCTATACGGGTCTTCAATATATCAGTAAAAAATCAGTGGAGCCCAATGGTCGGTTTGTAGTTGGAGTAGACTTGCTAATGGTATGGCCGGCGCCGGTAGAGCCCAGGTATGTACCAACAGAGACCACCACTCTAACATTTTACACTCCAAATTCTCAGACTCGGGGTGCCCCTATAAAAATGAGCCCCCCCCCCCTATTCACCTGGAATTTAGAATTCTTCTCTAACACCACCCTGTTGCCATGAGCATGAGTTTAACTAGTTTTCTTCAAGCTAACGTTTGTGAGACCTGTAATTTCAGAATGTGTTCCATACGCATTTATCCGTACACGGTTTTATTAGTGTCCACCAAGTTACTACACCAGCGGATAATACTCAATTACAATAATTACATAACACACCTTAAAAATAGCATTATTTGTATAAATATTTTAGGAACATTTTAAAGCTAACGGATTAATTTCTCATCGTTAAGGCGGAGTCTGTCATAATAGGTGATAAAACGACATTTTTATATAAAAATGAATTTTATCGCTAATGTTTCGGCTGGAATGTCAAATCTTCATTTTAATTTAATGAATTTAATTTTTGTTACAACGTACTTGCCTTTGCCTCAATCAGAACTCCTTCGACGTTTTCTTTTTAAATATAGTTTCTTATTTACATTATAAAAAAAGTATTTCTTTTATAGAGGCCTCATTTTATATTTTTCTTAAAAAATAATACTTAAATTATACAAGACAAAGTATTAAAACGTTAAAGTAAAAGTATTGTTCTCAGCGCCCATTTAATATTTTTTTTCTTGTTACTCATACTCATAATATTGACATAAAAATAGATAATTAATGATTTTTTTGTACTGACCTATATATGAATTTATTTCCATTGAAATACATTCTGAGTTTTTTTTTTCTATTTTATTTATCTTAATTTTGAATTTATTGTACTTGTTTCTTTCTATGGGCACTTTCCGAAGAAATGTAGCTATTGAGGTTTAAGGGAATTTTTGAAAAATTTCTTGAAATCTTCATCGCTCTTACCCACTGGATACCGAAATTGACCCCCGTTAAAATTAATGTATATATATATATATATATATATATATATATATATATATATATATCTTCTTCAGTTAACAAATAAAGGTACACAATCACAAGTGAGAATAATCGAACAGTAAGAAGACTTTTAAACATCATGAGACTAAATTAATAACCAATCGTTTTTTGTTTATAAATAAATAAAATGTATTTATCAGACTTACTAACTACTTATTTTGTATAATAACTATTAATGTGCATTTAAAAAAAAAAAAAAAAATATGTTCTCAATTTATTGTTATATATCATGACAATAAATAAAAGTTTTCTGACTGTTTGATTATTCTCACTTGTGTATATTTATTTTTTAGCTGAAGAAGGCTGCCAAAATGCAGCCGAAACGTCCAATATAGATTTGTGCTTGAAGATCTGACGTTTTTTTCTCCTAACCGAACCCCAGCCATCGCAATAGAATAATACAGTTAGGGATTAATGTGTTAATTTATGAAGTTATTTACGGCTCATGTCGTACTGTTGATTATACAATGATTCAATAGACACATAAATAATACAGATTTTTTAGCAGACGACCTTATCGCTTTTGATAAGACAAACATGCCTAAGAGGATATGAATGCCGGGGTCTCGGTGTCCCGATTTAACACGGGCTCCCTAGAGGAGAGGCGTAATGAGGCTTCATGCATGTACTTGATTTATTTTCAGCCAGCTGGTAATTAGAGACCGTAAAAAGTGCTGCTTGTACTCGGGTCGTGGTGGCGCCGGCTCCGACTCATTTACACTCATCTCACTAATTATATGTATCAACAATAAGATAGGATTTTCACATGGGCCCGCTGAGACACGTGTGCCGGATACACGCCTTGGAACAAATCCACCCTAAGAGGCTAGCAATGCTCCGATCTGTGGATCTCAACACCCCTTGTACATTTCCCTTTACCAACATAGGATATCTCCATCATAATCCGCCTTTCAAAATAATTTTCAAGATAATAGTTAGATGACCTTTTAGTCTGGTTTAAGAATTGTACACATACAGTCCACGTCGAGTCTGTTTTGAGTTGGATGTTGAAAGGTGGCAGGCTAATTTTTACGGACATATCTTCAGAAAACCCCCAAATAACTATAATAGGTAGGTCTTGATTCGAGAAGTGTCATAGGCTAGAACAAAATCGTCTATCAGCTGTCTGTCTGTATGTTTTTTCCTAATAAAAATCTACTCCGTTTGACCAAACTTTGCACACAGGTAGGTCTTGATCCGGGAAGTGTCATAGGTCAAAGTCATCTAGGACTCACAGTTCGGAGATCAAGGGTTCGAAACTGTGAACCCGAACAGTTACAGATTTGAAATATTAGATTTTAATATTACTTATTTCCTTGCCAACTAAAAATTTACTAACTAAAAGTATTTATATCCCAAAAAAAAACTGTTGAAAAAAAGGCCAAGTTCCAGGCCCGTCCCCAAAACAGTTTGCAAATGAAAGTTATGATATCAAAGTATTGGGTTACGTTTTAAGCCCTTAATGTCTTGTCATGAACCTAATAATACCCTCTCACTTATTTGTGCAATTCCAACTTGGCCAGTTTTCGTTAACTTAGATACGGCCGTGGCCACTTTAACTTACATTGAGTTCATAAATACCGATCGTTTTAAGTCTTCAAAGAGCTTATAATAATCCTGAATCGTTACCCTAAGGGCCTGAATCTTTAAATGCCAGACATTTCATAATTAATCCGATCGTTGTAGTGGCCATCATTTAACGAAAACTGGCCAAGTTGGAATTGCACAAATAAGTGAGAGGGTATTACATACTAGGTTCTTGGCAAGGTATTAAAAGCTTAAAACGTGGCCCAATACTATGATATAACTTTCATAGGAAAACTGTTTTTTGGAGGGGCCTGGAACTTGGCCTCAACTTGTGGAGGAGAACCTTCCACTAGTAGGACCACGTCTAGACTGGATAAATAAAATGCATTTGTGCCCTTCATATTCCAGGAGAAAAACAATGATTTTATAATAAAGTTTTGATAATTTTTGCATAATAATTTTGCAATAGAGGTGTTAGCGAAACGAATAACATTTTTCAAATTTATGCAAAATCCAGACGAATTTCTTTACATATTTGAAATATTATTTTTATTTATTTTTTTTTAAGTTAGGCATTCAAGCTTTTAAAAATATTTTGCATATTCGAAGTCGGTAATTTTTTTAACTTATGTTATATTCTGAAATAAGTAATGTCAAAGCGTATTTTTGAGCAATTTCCTACGCCGTTTACTGATTTTAATTGGGGAGACATTGCTCAGTGATATTCAATTTGTTAATAGGTTTAAAAAACATTCCTGAAGCCGGATAAGTGAAAGCAGATATTTACCAGAAGTACATAGGTCAGTAGAAGTCAGATAGTTTTAAATATTTGATTCAGAAAAGAATATCCTATTGTTTGATTAAAATATCAAGTGATTTTACATGCTGATATTGTTGCAGTGCTTTACTCAGGAATCTTCTTCGTGTACGCATATCCTGTAGTATTAGAATAACTTCCGTGCCACACGGTTGTTCTTCTGTGTTTAAAATATCTTTGATATTATTCAGCAGGATCCTCAACATAATCATATACGTTGATTGGACCACACTATCAGCCTGCCAAATGACTAATGGAAACACTTGACTGACACATCACGTGCCCCAATTTCGGATGGTTCACCACAAAATTCCTAATGGCTGCCTTTTAACCTCGGCCAAACCACCAAAAAACTGCCCTATCTCGCATTAAAGGCGGAAATCCCAATTTAAGATATTAAACAGTTGCACCCTTTTAAAAAACCTAAGGCTATTGATTAGGATAGGAAATGATTTCTGTTTTGAACCTTGAATGAGAAGTGAAATAAAAGGAAGGATGTAAGTTAAATGTGTCCTCTTTAATGGGCTATATCCTCCCACCTGGGTAGGAACTCTCTTATACTTTATACTAGAATCGTTTCCTTCTTTCTATTATTCTAACAGACCAAACATCAGGTTTATCCCCTTTTTTCCATTCATTCCTTTTGTAACGAGTATTAAAGAGGATTCTTAACACAATGTCGCCTTAAACATCACCTTTACCGCAAAGCTATATAAAAAAGCCGTCTCTTACAGACGTACTAAAGTGAAAACAGGAGATGATATGTTTTATTAATAGGTTGCATTCTAGGGCAGAGGTTATAATGCGGGGTGTATTGTTGACTGAGTAGCATTGTGCTGGAAGCAGGGGGAGCATATGTTGGCGTGTCTGACCCCACCTGCTGCCTATACCCAAACAGGCACACTCAAGCAGAAACACACGGACCTTCACTGATTTACGCCATTACTCCACTTACAATCCTAGTTGCAGTCAGGTCGATAGTTTCCAGGGCTGGGAATCTCTCGTCGTCCAGCTAATGGTCTGAGAATACCTTCTTGGGTCCGCATGGCAGGCCATGTGACTCGGGGGAAACGTCTAATCAAAAACAGATTATCGACTGATTCGACGAAATATCGTACTTGATCAACCGCGTAAGGATTGACTTGTAGTTATGAAAGAGGCAACGGTCATTGCATGTTCAATACACCGGTTCCCGTTGGCTTAGGGTGCACCTACATTGGCCCTCATCCGATCCGATCCGATGACCATCGACTGTCGGAAGAAAAACAAACACATGCATGTTAATGGAGATCCCTATACTGGTCCCGAGCCGACCCAATCCGATGGCCACCGATTCTCGGTCGTTCAAACTTGTTTGTTTCTAGACCGATTTCGGACGACCGACGCAAAATGGTGCCAAAAGACATATTGTGTTTCAAAAAGGTCTACAGCCTCTACATCTTAACCGATTTCAATGCATATTTCTTTAAATGAAACCTAATAAAATTTAGAACAACCTTGTCTATTCACATTTTTGCTTTTTGTTTCCCTCGTTTATTAAATTACGTGGAAAGATGTTTATAACCATCCAATGTTTACAACATTCCAATGCTTATAACCTTCTAGCTACCTTTCTTATAAATAATTTTAAAATATCTTATCATAGTGTAAAAGTTAAAAATTACCTGTTACACTAGGATTTTTTTTCGGCACTGATATACTTCCGGAAAATTGATTGGCCTCTCAACTCCTCCTTTATATTTCCAATAAGGTAATCGAAGGTTTATTAGGTGATATATCATAAATTAATCACTCATTTTCACTTCACTACAAGTTCATTACTGACGAGCTATGTCTAGATCGGATCGGATCGGGTTGGACCAATGTAGAAACTCACATGGTTAAATTTCCAATAAGAAACACCCGTTATTGAAATATTACCATGTAAATTAAGAGCTACATTCAAAGGCATATAGATGAGACGTTACCTCGTAGGTTTAGAAACAAATCTATTTTCTTCTGATTTCTAAGTCAAAACCAATTAATGTGCTTTAGCATGAACGAGACATTCTTAACAAATTCTTTAATTTCACACGATGATGGTGATGTCCGCCCAAACTACATGAGTAGAGCCCGGAAGTTAGGCAAAATGCCTTTTTTGTCTGAATGGACATATTGAAGAATCAGATAGAAATAAATATGTTTTCGTGCATTTAGGAAGTGTAGCGACAATTTTTATTTTGCCTTTTTTGCCTATTTTGGCTTCCGTTGCCTATTTTTGCCTTTTTCGCTTGTTATGCAATTTTTTTCTGCGATTTAAAAATTTCAAAAAGCACATATTGAATTTCCGTTCATCGAAGGGAAAAAAGGTTGCACAAATTAAATTACAAATTGCCGTCACAAATATCTATTCGAAAGCTTATTTTCCCAACCCATGGATGTAACCTCTGTAAATAACAGAACCTTCCTTAGTAGAAGGAATGCACAAGTATAATGAATATCAGAAAAGAGAGAGGATGAGAGAAATAAGTGAAATCTCCTTCCTCACAGCCCTTCTGCTGTGACAATGCGTAATTACCTGGTATTCCGGATTTCGAAATGATAAGGTAATGCAGAGGAAGTTTTGCCATGATGAAAAACATTTTTTTCTCAGAAGGTCTATAACAGTTGATACTTTGAAAAAGTATCTTGTTGTTGCTTGTAACTAGGGAAGTAATTCCTTTGAGAGTAAGTTCACTAATTCTGTGATAAATCTATTTATATATATATATAAATCACGTGTCTGACTGTTTGTCCGTTTGTTCCTTATACAAATCCACACATTTTGACCAAACTTGGAATACTGGTAGGGCTTGTTACGATGAGTGTCATAGGCTAGGTCAAAAACGTCTACCAGCTGACTGTCTGTATGATTGTTCCTAATACAAATCCACACCTTTTGACCAAACGTGGCATACAGGTAGGTCTTGATACGGTGAATGTCATAGGCTAGGTCAAAAACGTCTACCAGCTGTCTGTCTGTATGTTTGTTCCTTATACAAATCCACACATTTCGACCGATTTTGATCAAACTTGGCACAAATGTAGGTCTTGATTCGGGGAGAGCCAGTGGCTATGTTAAAATCGTTTATGACTCACAGTTCGGAGGTCACGGGTTAGAAACAATGAACGGGGTTCCTAATTTACTTTTTATTTTATGGAAGCAGAAAGTAGGCGTAGCATGGCACGCCGGGTAACAGCTAGTTGGTAACAAAGAAATGAATGAGTATTTAAAATACATATTTTCATTAATAATGAGTAAGGTTCCTCTTTGCCTTCACTCCTAATAAATGCCTATTTTAATTACAGTACTGCCTATTTTCAGTATTTTAAGTGCCTTTTTGCCTGCCTATTTCACCCAAAAATAAATGCCTAACTTCCGGGCTGTATACATGAGGTTTATTACACAAGCCCATCTACCAAATAACAACTCACTCTGGTTTCAAATAGTCGGTTGCCCAGCTCATAATGGACGAGTGGTGACGGAATAGCTGAACACTGAATTCTCTAATCGTTGTATCAGCCACTATGGACCAGTTCGTTTGCATCCTGATCTGAATCCTCTAGATTTCCATGTATTGGGAACATTGAAGAGCAGAGTGTTCTCAGAGCCCGTGACTACGAAAGAGGAACTCATCAACAGGATCCAGAAGCAGTGCCAGCTCATGAGAACTCAAAGACAAGAGTTCCTCCCTAAAGCCGTAGATTCAGTTAGATGTTAAGCTTATATTTGTAGGCATTTTGAAAATCTACTGGACAAATAGTTAATAGTACACAGTAATAACCATTTTTCTCCCGATAGATTTCTTTAGATTTTTCCTAGAAAACTAGGTAACATTTTAAGCTACTTTTGAGGTTGTCTTTCATTTAAATGGTTTTTTTTTTCGCTTTTTATCTACAGGAGACTGTTTTTGGTATACAAGTTCAAATTATTGTAAAGTATAACCCAGTTTACTTATAAGCCGAAATTTAATTAAATAGAATAGAATCAATATTACAAAGACCCTCAAGCCATAACCATATAATATGTACATGTATTCATTTTATTTACAATATTGGTATTTATTACCAATATGTTCCTCTGAATTCGTTCACCCTTGATTCCGAATTCTCCTCCTATCCTTATTCAGTGCAAAAAAGTGAAAACCTGCAAAGGGAAAAATCAGGCGGCCGGACTACACCCCATCAGTACTGACCACACTATCTCCATAGTGTGCCGTTTGGTCAAGAATGAGATACCTCTACAGTGTCTGCCCCTCTGGGCCGGGAATGCTTTCTTTTTTTTTTTTTGTTTTTTTTTTTTTTTTTTAGTCCCAATAACTTGGTTACAAATATTCTGTCTGCCTAGAATTTCCATTCATTCACCCCTCATGACGGGTACATAAGCTAGTAGGTTAATAAAAAAACAAAGCATACGATATTGTCCCTTGATTGAAAAAATGTTGCTAAGAATAATAGTTGTTCAGGAATAAATAATAATAATGGTTAGCTAAATTACAATAACTTGAGATCGAGCGGATAAACGGAAAAACATTCCAGAGTGCAAACTGCAATTAGTTAAAAATAATAAATTACGCATTTAATGAGGCTCTAACGAGCTCTAAAGAATAAATGGTACATGAATGCTTACTTCAGTAAAAAATACCCAACACCCCTTCCCCCAATATATTTTATGCTGGTATCATTAACTTTTTTCATTTTCTTAAGCAATCAGCAATGACGGCCGATATCGTATTGCTCCCCTATATCCTACGATATAGAATGTGGGAGAATATTATAGAAAAAACTATAACAGATAGTGTCTATATTTTTGTTGAATAAATTCATTGAATAACAGATCTTCATCGGATTAATTGTTTTTAATATTTTAAGTATTAAAAAAGATTGATCAAAACATAATAATAATGATAATACATGAGTTTATTAAATCAATAATTCTAATGCTTCTGCGCTTACTGGAAAATACGTTTTTTTTCGGTTCAGGTCGCATGCTAGATATAGGTGGATCAGATGATTCTATAATCCTGTGGATTACATATTTATTCGTCGAAAACTGAGAAGATTTTGTAATCTTTATTTCTGCCCTATCGGGCTTCGTCAGAGAGCTCTCCGATCGGAAGAACTACTGTTGCTATTATTTCGGAACCAAGGATTAAAACCTTGAATACTGTTGTGGGCATATAATACCACGGATACAATAGAATAGCCAATTATGCAGACTCTTGCGCGTATAACCCAAATTTGATTGAATGTGTCAATTGAATGATTATTTTCTTTTTGGCACTTCCGGATTGGGCCATGAGGTCAACGTCATAAGCGGGGTTCTTACCTATAGAGGGAGTGTAAAAAGATAGCCATATCACCATTTTTAATATGGTATGATATGGAAGATTTTGTGGGGCTGGTTATAGAAATGGACTGTATGAAGAAATAGTTGAGAAATTGATTGTAGATAGATAGATAGATTTATTGACTACAAAATGAAGAGTGGGGGGGATTGCCAAAATCAGAACAATGTTGTGGTTAATGTATTAATAAAATGTTGAAAGTAGTGGGACTGATGAGGTTGAAACTGTGTGGTGAGCTGCTGAAGTGGTGATATGATGATTACTGTAGATGTTTTTTTTTTTTTTTTTTTTTTTTTTTTTTTTTTTTTTTTTTTTTTTTTTTTTTTAACGGCGCATCTACAACTTTGCCATTAGCGCCGAATCCATGCAATTATATCAAAATAATTACCTGGTGACTGGTGCCTTGGGAGATTAAAATATGGTACTGCCTTCTGCGTACTGCATTTCTCCCTGAATTTTATTGCCGGCCAGCTGAAACCTTCTTCACCTCCATGGCCCGGTGGTTAGCTGACTACTCGGTCATTTCTTCGCGAAAAGGACTGGTCAAAGAGGAAAGCTTCATACTCTATGAGAGCGGGTGGATTCCGTCTGTCCCGACTTGACCGGGGGTGGTTCGCCCAGGTGATGTAGACGGAGTCACCATTGCACATAAGAGTATTTGCTCTCGAAAACCGGTCAAAAGTGCAAATCGCCAAGTTGCGTTATAATCCTTTCAAACATGCTAATCTTTAAGTTCGATAAATTGTCTATCTATTAGTGGCGAAATATTTTCCTTCCGCTCTCGCCTATTGTTGTACCAACAGTGCTTACCCAGACATAGTTGGAGTCGCATAAATCTATTCTTCCGCACTCGTCAGTTTAATTTGTTTCCCTCTCTATTGTGGTTAAGTTTTAGATAACATCTCCTATTGAATATGTAAGTGGGATCTATGTACTTTATCTTGCAACAGTCTTTTGTAGTTTTGTTGTTTAAATTGAACTTTTTTAGAGAGTATTTATTTGGGTATTTTTTTTATCCCAAAATAATAAGATATCGAGATTTTTAGTTACTTGTCGGGGCTTGTCGAGCCATATTTCTTTTACTTTCATGAAATTTAGGCTAATGACAATTGTTCAATGCGATAAAATTACCCGCCTTCATCTGCCATTTTGTTTTTTATACATTTAAACTTGAATATTAAGCTAGTTATTTATTGTGGCATTACGATTTTTCGTTTTTTATAATGATGACCACAACGAATACCGAATTTCGTTGGAGTAAAAATTACGGCCGGTATTGACAAATAATTTCATTGAGTCCGGAGTAACCCCCCCCCCCCAGAAGGACCGATTTTGCTAGTTAACGAACTTGTTCAATCTTTTGTTATGAGAATACTACATATTAAGTTTCGTGTCGAAAAAACAAAATCTTGTGCTAACTGACACACACACACACATATTGGTGGGATTGAAAACCTCAGATGGAAGATGGACCTGGAGAGTTGACAGGCATCACGGGTGGAAAATCAATGTCAGGTCTGGACTCTTGGGGATAATGTTATCGGTCCATATTTTATACCCGGGACCCTTACTGGTAACTAATACGCTTACTTCATAAGATATATTCTCCAACACTACTTGAATAAATGAAAATGCCTTTTTATTTTTAATTTCAGATGAGGAATACTTGCAAATAAAACGTTTTTTTACAGAGAACTACTTGACGCATCGAAAATACGTTTCTTCCTTGTTTTTATAGAAGTAATGCAACATATGGGTAAAAAGAAAAGGTATTCGCTTATTTCCGGGCACCATTTGATAAGTCTCGACGAGAATAATAACTTTTTTTTGTTGAAAAAGTTTGATATCTCCAACCGTTTAGTAATTATTCCTTTTGTAGCCCGCTTATCTGGGCCACCCTATATTATACAGGGTAATTCAGGTCTAAGTAGCCAAACTCTAGGAGGTGATTGTAGACATAATTTCGTACAAAAAAGTTCATTTCAAGTATGGTCCGATTCCGAAAGGAAAAGGAGTTATGCCCAATTTTCTGTTTTTTTAACGTAGTCATGGTTTTTAATGAATAAGAAAGGTTTTCGCAAAAACTATTCAAAATAATTAAATTCTAATTTTGCCATCATAAAATAGACAACATTTCCTTTAAAAATACATTAATTTAATTCACTAAAACTATTATTAAAAAATACTTTCTGGACGTCCAATAACACACTTCTGTTTTTATCAATGAAACAGAGTATTTTCGCGATTTTTTCCCTCAGCCCTCTAAGGGACTACAGATTCAATACTTACAGGAAAACTTCTACATTTAGTAAGCATTAAATCTATGAAAATGAAGTGGAGGTTTATTTTTATTTTTATTTTTTATTTAATATGTTTATTTAACATCTGTACAATATTTATGTACATTGGTTAAGTATGATCAGTATATACAGGATCTTATTTATGATCTCACATAATGAAATTAAAAAAAAAATAAATAAGTAATGATAATGATATATACAAAAATTAATTACCAATAAAATTAAAATAAATAAATAAAAAGAAAAGAAATATGAAAATAAAATTATATGATTAATAAAGAAAAAGCAAAACAACAACATAAAAATAAATTACTAATGATAAAAAAAAATAAAATAAAATAAATTAATAAATAAAGGACTTCGGAAGAAGCCAATCAATATTGACACTTCCTAATTGAGAGATTTTATTTGTCCTTTAATTACATAATTGATCACGAGGACAAGATCCCTTTAGTCTTCTAGGAGGGTTTTTGGGGTGGGATTGAGAGGAGAGGGATTGAGCTCTGGGATTGGGATGGGAAGATAGTTTAGAGTGAAAAGTTAGGAATCGGGATTTTGCAAGTTCTTGAACGAAAGGGATGTTGAGGTCATTATGGAGGGTTTTATTGGAAACGTAGAAAGGAGCATTAACTATTTTGCGTAAGACTTTCGTTTGGAATGCCTGTATTCTCTGTATATTTGAAGTTTTGGTTGTTCCCCATAGTTCAAGTCCGTACGTCAAAATAGGTCTGATGATGGTTTTGTATATAGTGAGTTTGTTCTGTGTTGTCAGTTTTGATGAGGGTCCCAATAGTCGTCTTAAGAGTCCGTATCTCCTGTTCAGTTCCAGTCTTTTCCTCCCTAAAGCCGTAGATTCAGTTAGATGTTAAGCTTATATTTGTAGGCATTTTGAAAATCTACTGGACAAATAGTTAATAGTACACAGTAATAACCATTTTTCTCCCGATAGATTTCTTTAGATTTTTCCTAGAAAACTAGGTAACATTTTAAGCTACTTTTGAGGTTGTCTTTCATTTAAATGGTTTTTTTTTTCGCTTTTTATCTACAGGAGACTGTTTTTGGTATACAAGTTCAAATTATTGTAAAGTATAACCCAGTTTACTTATAAGCCGAAATTTAATTAAATAGAATAGAATCAATATTACAAAGACCCTCAAGCCATAACCATATAATATGTACATGTATTCATTTTATTTACAATATTGGTATTTATTACCAATATGTTCCTCTGAATTCGTTCACCCTTGATTCCGAATTCTCCTCCTATCCTTATTCAGTGCAAAAAAGTGAAAACCTGCAAAGGGAAAAATCAGGCGGCCGGACTACACCCCATCAGTACTGACCACACTATCTCCATAGTGTGCCGTTTGGTCAAGAATGAGATACCTCTACAGTGTCTGCCCCTCTGGGCCGGGAATGCTTTCTTTTTTTTTTTTGTTTTTTTTTTTTTTTTTAGTCCCAATAACTTGGTTACAAATATTCTGTCTGCCTAGAATTTCCATTCATTCACCCCTCATGACGGGTACATAAGCTAGTAGGTTAATAAAAAAACAAAGCATACGATATTGTCCCTTGATTGAAAAAATGTTGCTAAGAATAATAGTTGTTCAGGAATAAATAATAATAATGGTTAGCTAAATTACAATAACTTGAGATCGAGCGGATAAACGGAAAAACATTCCAGAGTGCAAACTGCAATTAGTTAAAAATAATAAATTACGCATTTAATGAGGCTCTAACGAGCTCTAAAGAATAAATGGTACATGAATGCTTACTTCAGTAAAAAATACCCAACACCCCTTCCCCCAATATATTTTATGCTGGTATCATTAACTTTTTTCATTTTCTTAAGCAATCAGCAATGACGGCCGATATCGTATTGCTCCCCTATATCCTACGATATAGAATGTGGGAGAATATTATAGAAAAAACTATAACAGATAGTGTCTATATTTTTGTTGAATAAATTCATTGAATAACAGATCTTCATCGGATTAATTGTTTTTAATATTTTAAGTATTAAAAAAGATTGATCAAAACATAATAATAATGATAATACATGAGTTTATTAAATCAATAATTCTAATGCTTCTGCGCTTACTGGAAAATACGTTTTTTTTCGGTTCAGGTCGCATGCTAGATATAGGTGGATCAGATGATTCTATAATCCTGTGGATTACATATTTATTCGTCGAAAACTGAGAAGATTTTGTAATCTTTATTTCTGCCCTATCGGGCTTCGTCAGAGAGCTCTCCGATCGGAAGAACTACTGTTGCTATTATTTCGGAACCAAGGATTAAAACCTTGAATACTGTTGTGGGCATATAATACCACGGATACAATAGAATAGCCAATTATGCAGACTCTTGCGCGTATAACCCAAATTTGATTGAATGTGTCAATTGAATGATTATTTTCTTTTTGGCACTTCCGGATTGGGCCATGAGGTCAACGTCATAAGCGGGGTTCTTACCTATAGAGGGAGTGTAAAAAGATAGCCATATCACCATTTTTAATATGGTATGATATGGAAGATTTTGTGGGGCTGGTTATAGAAATGGACTGTATGAAGAAATAGTTGAGAAATTGATTGTAGATAGATAGATAGATTTATTGACTACAAAATGAAGAGTGGGGGGGATTGCCAAAATCAGAACAATGTTGTGGTTAATGTATTAATAAAATGTTGAAAGTAGTGGGACTGATGAGGTTGAAACTGTGTGGTGAGCTGCTGAAGTGGTGATATGATGATTACTGTAGATGTTTTTTTTTTTTTTTTTTTTTTGTTTTTTTTTTTTTTTTTTTTTTTTTTTTTTTTTAACGGCGCATCTACAACTTTGCCATTAGCGCCGAATCCATGCAATTATATCAAAATAATTACCTGGTGACTGGTGCCTTGGGAGATTAAAATATGGTACTGCCTTCTGCGTACTGCATTTCTCCCTGAATTTTATTGCCGGCCAGCTGAAACCTTCTTCACCTCCATGGCCCGGTGGTTAGCTGACTACTCGGTCATTTCTTCGCGAAAAGGACTGGTCAAAGAGGAAAGCTTCATACTCTATGAGAGCGGGTGGATTCCGTCTGTCCCGACTTGACCGGGGGTGGTTCGCCCAGGTGATGTAGACGGAGTCACCATTGCACATAAGAGTATTTGCTCTCGAAAACCGGTCAAAAGTGCAAATCGCCAAGTTGCGTTATAATCCTTTCAAACATGCTAATCTTTAAGTTCGATAAATTGTCTATCTATTAGTGGCGAAATATTTTCCTTCCGCTCTCGCCTATTGTTGTACCAACAGTGCTTACCCAGACATAGTTGGAGTCGCATAAATCTATTCTTCCGCACTCGTCAGTTTAATTTGTTTCCCTCTCTATTGTGGTTAAGTTTTAGATAACATCTCCTATTGAATATGTAAGTGGGATCTATGTACTTTATCTTGCAACAGTCTTTTGTAGTTTTGTTGTTTAAATTGAACTTTTTTAGAGAGTATTTATTTGGGTATTTTTTTTATCCCAAAATAATAAGATATCGAGATTTTTAGTTACTTGTCGGGGCTTGTCGAGCCATATTTCTTTTACTTTCATGAAATTTAGGCTAATGACAATTGTTCAATGCGATAAAATTACCCGCCTTCATCTGCCATTTTGTTTTTTATACATTTAAACTTGAATATTAAGCTAGTTATTTATTGTGGCATTACGATTTTTCGTTTTTTATAATGATGACCACAACGAATACCGAATTTCGTTGGAGTAAAAATTACGGCCGGTATTGACAAATAATTTCATTGAGTCCGGAGTAACCCCCCCCCCCCCAGAAGGACCGATTTTGCTAGTTAACGAACTTGTTCAATCTTTTGTTATGAGAATACTACATATTAAGTTTCGTGTCGAAAAAACAAAATCTTGTGCTAACTGACACACACACACACATATTGGTGGGATTGAAAACCTCAGATGGAAGATGGACCTGGAGAGTTGACAGGCATCACGGGTGGAAAATCAATGTCAGGTCTGGACTCTTGGGGATAATGTTATCGGTCCATATTTTATACCCGGGACCCTTACTGGTAACTAATACGCTTACTTCATAAGATATATTCTCCAACACTACTTGAATAAATGAAAATGCCTTTTTATTTTTAATTTCAGATGAGGAATACTTGCAAATAAAACGTTTTTTTACAGAGAACTACTTGACGCATCGAAAATACGTTTCTTCCTTGTTTTTATAGAAGTAATGCAACATATGGGTAAAAAGAAAAGGTATTCGCTTATTTCCGGGCACCATTTGATAAGTCTCGACGAGAATAATAACTTTTTTTTGTTGAAAAAGTTTGATATCTCCAACCGTTTAGTAATTATTCCTTTTGTAGCCCGCTTATCTGGGCCACCCTATATTATACAGGGTAATTCAGGTCTAAGTAGCCAAACTCTAGGAGGTGATTGTAGACATAATTTCGTACAAAAAAGTTCATTTCAAGTATGGTCCGATTCCGAAAGGAAAAGGAGTTATGCCCAATTTTCTGTTTTTTTAACGTAGTCATGGTTTTTAATGAATAAGAAAGGTTTTCGCAAAAACTATTCAAAATAATTAAATTCTAATTTTGCCATCATAAAATAGACAACATTTCCTTTAAAAATACATTAATTTAATTCACTAAAACTATTATTAAAAAATACTTTCTGGACGTCCAATAACACACTTCTGTTTTTATCAATGAAACAGAGTATTTTCGCGATTTTTTCCCTCAGCCCTCTAAGGGACTACAGATTCAATACTTACAGGAAAACTTCTACATTTAGTAAGCATTAAATCTATGAAAATGAAGTGGAGGTTTATTTTTATTTTTATTTTTTATTTAATATGTTTATTTAACATCTGTACAATATTTATGTACATTGGTTAAGTATGATCAGTATATACAGGATCTTATTTATGATCTCACATAATGAAATTAAAAAAAAAATAAATAAGTAATGATAATGATATATACAAAAATTAATTACCAATAAAATTAAAATAAATAAATAAAAAGAAAAGAAATATGAAAATAAAATTATATGATTAATAAAGAAAAAGCAAAACAACAACATAAAAATAAATTACTAATGATAAAAAAAAATAAAATAAAATAAATTAATAAATAAAGGACTTCGGAAGAAGCCAATCAATATTGACACTTCCTAATTGAGAGATTTTATTTGTCCTTTAATTACATAATTGATCACGAGGACAAGATCCCTTTAGTCTTCTAGGAGGGTTTTTGGGGTGGGATTGAGAGGAGAGGGATTGAGCTCTGGGATTGGGATGGGAAGATAGTTTAGAGTGAAAAGTTAGGAATCGGGATTTTGCAAGTTCTTGAACGAAAGGGATGTTGAGGTCATTATGGAGGGTTTTATTGGAAACGTAGAAAGGAGCATTAACTATTTTGCGTAAGACTTTCGTTTGGAATGCCTGTATTCTCTGTATATTTGAAGTTTTGGTTGTTCCCCATAGTTCAAGTCCGTACGTCAAAATAGGTCTGATGATGGTTTTGTATATAGTGAGTTTGTTCTGTGTTGTCAGTTTTGATGAGGGTCCCAATAGTCGTCTTAAGAGTCCGTATCTCCTGTTCAGTTCCAGTCTTTTCAGTCGGGTGTGTGGGTTCCAAGTGAGTCTACTGTCCAGTAATAATCCCAGGTAGCGCACCTCATTGGATATAGGGAGCTCGTGGCTGAATATGCAAACAGGAGGACAAGTCCTCTTATTAAGGGTGAATGTTATTTGGCTGCATTTCTCTGGATTCACCTTGATTTTCCACCTGTTGCACCAATCCTCGACAGACTCTAGATGTTCCTGCAGGTGGGAGGAAGCAGTTTCAGGATCAGGGGAGGAGGAAAAAATAGCTGTATCATCAGCATAGGTAGTTAAGTGTGTATTTGGATGGGTAGGGATGTCGGAGGAGTACACAAGGTACAGGATAGGACCGAGGATACTTCCTTGCGGTACACCGGAGAAGATTGGACGGGAACGAGACAATGTGGAACCAGACCTTACTTGGAAGGAGCGGCTTAATAGGTAGTACTGTAGGATTAGGAAGTATGTGTGGGGAAGTATGCGCCGTACTTTGTATAATAACCCCGGGTGCCAAACACGATCGCACGCTTGGGCGACGTCGAGAAAAGCACTCGTGCAGTAATTTTTACATTCAAGCGCATAGGAAATGGTGTCTACGACGCTAAAACATTGTTGGATGGTTGAGTGCTGAGAGCGAAAACCAAATTGGTGATCAGGCAAGGAATTGCGAGGGATAGTGGACAGAATTCTTTTTAGGAGGAGTTTTTCAAATATCTTCGACATAATGGGAAGCAAACCGATAGGACGATAGGAAGCTGGAATTTTGGGTGGTTTCTGAGGTTTGGGTATAAGGAATATGAAGGAGCCTTCCCATGGATTGGGGAAATGGGTAGTTCTAAGAATTGAATTAAAGATGTAAGTAAGGAAGGTAATTGCTTTCTGGGGTAAATTTTTTAGGATTGGAGCTGTTATGAGGTCATGACCAGGAGATTTTCCGGGAAGATGTTTGATGATATATTTAACTTCTGAAGGGTGGAATGGTTTAGGAGGAAGAGATAAAGGAAGAAGGCTGTTAAGGGTATCGAATATTTCTGATTCGTGGGAAGAGTTTGTTTCAGGGTGAGGAGAAAATATTGATTCTAGGTGGGAAGCAAATAGTTCGGCCTTATCTTCATCGCTTCATTCTTCTGGCCCAACTTCCGTCACTGCGCTGGAGAGGTTGGGGAACAGTAGGGAATTTAAGGATTTTGCGGGTGGCTTGCCAAAGGGAATTATCTTCGGTGGTAAATGATTGCAGGTAGTCATTGAATGATTCGGATAGGAATTTGGATAATGCTTTTTTTAGGAGTCGGGTAAGTCTATTGAAGGAGGTGTGGTCAGACGGGGTCTCTGCCAGCGAGCCCTTGCTTGGCGCTTAGCTGATAAGAGAGTGAGGATGTGGTCTGGTAGTTGGGGTTTAGGACGGAAAGGAGGACGTGTTGTTGGCCTGCTGGAGTTCAGGACGCAGTCCTGTATCGCTTTCGTGAACGTCAAAACAGCCTCGTCGACGTCAGATGAGGATTTGAGAGGTATATTTAGGTTTATGGATTGAGATAGTTGTTGCCGAAATAACTCCCGGTTAATCGGCCCTTGAATAAGAGAGGGATTTCGGGAACGTGGCAGAGGAAATGTATTGAGGACAAGTAGGACGGCTGAGTGATCTGATGAAAGTTCGAGCAGTGACTGAACTGAGAATGATATTCTTCTTAGACCAGAAGTGATGAAAAAGTCGACCAGGTCAGGAGTGCGAGAGGGATCGGTTGGCCAGTATGTAGGAGAAGCAGGGGAAATAGTGTCATAATTTTGGGAATGAAGGGTGTCATACAGAATTCTGCCACGAGGATTGGTTAGACGGCTTCCCCATCTGGGATGTTTCGCATTGAAATCAGCCCCTATGAGGAAGTGAGGATCGAAGGATTGGAATAGAGTGAGGAATTCAGGTTGGTAGATGGTGTAGGTCGGGGAAAAATACGCAGCCGAAACAATCATATTGAACGAAGAAAGGGAAAGGGAGATTGTACTTACCTGCATGTTGTCTGTCGAGAGAGAGGAGTGTGAAAAGTGAGCCAAAGAACTTTTCACCATAACAGCAGCTCCATGCCGGGAATCGGAGGGATGATCTGCCCTGTAGCACACATATCCTGGGATTGAGAATTAGTTTGTGGTAAGTAGGTGTGTTTCTGTAATCAGTGCGATGTCAATGTTCTTTTCTGCGAGTTCGAGCTCGAGTCGTCGTGAGATAAGTCCGTTAGCATTCCATAGGATTATGGTGAGGGAATTGGGATTAAAGGAAATCATTTAAGGAGCTTTGGAAGAATGTCAGAAATTAGGGAGGTCATGAGGGAGATGAGGGGAATTAATAACGTTTCCAATTTGTTTAAAAATGATGAAAACAAGATAAAGGGATCTTGGGGTGTAGGAGTGGGAGGAACTGCTTTAGGAGTTGAAGGAGTGGGTTTTGTGGGATTTTGTTGTGCGGAAGTGGTAGGAGGTTTTTGTTCAGGGTTAGGATTGGGAAGTGGATTTAACTGTACCTTCTTCTCCGTGGAGGAGAGAAGAGAGGCGTAAGATGCGTTTGGCCTTCGGATTGATGTGATGGATGATGTAGAGGGCTGCTGTGGCTGAGTGCGTCGGTCCTCTTTAGCGGTGGTTGCCGGAACCTGGTTCTGTCGAGATGCGCTGCTTGCTCTTTGTCGTTGAGCGCGAAGAGTTCTAAGAGCCTTATAGACCTCACATCCTTTGTAGTTTGCAGGGTGGTTCTTTCCGCAATTGGCGCAGGATGCTGGTTCTTCGGTTGGTTTCGAGCAGTCTTCGGATTTGTGCTGTTCGCCACATTTTACACATTTAGGTGCGTGGCTGCAGTAGCCTTTGGTGTGATTGTATTCCTGGCATTTATATGACACTGCAGCAATTCATTCCGCCGGCGGGGCTCCTCAACTGAAATTTTAGTGTAAAGTAGGAATTTTACTTTAAAAATATCTTTACTTTTCTCGGTCTTCTCCAAGTCTACAAAGAAAAGTGGGAGTTGGGCTTTTATCGTGGGGTGACGAACATTAGCGACCCTTTTAGCGTTGTAGCCTACCTCGCTTAGCGCTGATGAGATGTCTTCGGGAGGAGTGGTTTGGTGCAGGTTTCGGATCACTACTCTGTATACTTTTTCTTCAAGTAGCTGATAACAATGAAAGTCAGCTTCCATCTCTTTGAGGCCTCTGATAATAGCCCTGTAGGCGTCGCTGGTGTTAGAGCTGATGACTATGTCATTGAAACGTGCTCTGCACGTGAACGATTTGTCACCAGCGGCTTGGCTAAGTCGGGCACAGAGGGATTTATAATTAGTGATTTTGCGAACATAAATGTTTGGTGGCTTATGGTTCATGTTTTCGACTGGTGAGGTAATTTTATTGATTTTAGTTGCATTTTGTTCTTCTGCTGTTTTAATTCCTCGTTGCTGTTTGGCTTTGGGTGAAAGGTTGGTCGATGTTTTCTTACTTAGACGTTTTCGTCTCCCCAGCGTAAAGGTTTCACCATCGTGTGTAGAAGTGGATTCAATAAAAGTGAGTTGGGTCTCCCGTGGTCTAATGGCTAGCGCCTTGGATTCATAAGCGGGAGATGGTGGGTTCGATTCCCAACCTCCGGCAGGAATTTTATCATCCCACGGCTCGCTGGTGAAATTCCTCGCTGCACCCTGGATGTCGGCGCTAATGACCTAGATGTAGATGCGCCGTAAAAAAAAAAAAAAAAAAAAAAAAAAAAAAAAAAAAAAAAAAAAGAAAAAAAAAAGTGAGTTGTTATTCACTATCCATAGTCTTGTACATTATGGTTTTAAAAAAAAAATGAGAAAAAATAATAAAAAAAAAATATAGGAAATTAACGGGGAGTCGAGAACAAACTCTCTGAGCCAAGCAAGCTGGCTGAGAGCTGACAGTCAAGAGACAGTGTTGACGGGACAAAGTATCTCCCACTCTGCAGGGGCTCCTATATGCACTAAGAGCGGGTCGCCACAGGCAAGCCCCCCACCACTTGGCCTACTAGTAGCGAGGGCTGAATAATCTGTGAATATTGATGACTTTACTTACAGATTGTAGGTAAACTGTGATGTCTCGGTGAATGATATTTCACAGATGTGTGCTCTAACACTTTGTGCAACAGTGTGCCAATTTTCGTAAGAAAATATAACCACTGTCCACCACTTGACTGTTAAAAACTGGGAGCTTTAATGAACGCTGTGTCGCAGTTGGAGGCTTTGACACTACTGGGAGGTTTATTAGGGAATAAATTGAACGATTGGCTCCCTTTTGTCAAAAAAATGTGGAATGTAGTTTTGTTACTTTCAAATACCTTGTGTGAAGAAATTAAAAATTATTCATTTTTTAATGGCCAAACTGTGGGGGTATCCATTGCCCATTCCGGAAGCAATAAATATAACTGAATGAAATCATTGGAAAAGTTTTTCATTTGAGAGATCTGTTACATTTCATGTTTTTCAATTTTTCATTGATTTATGTTTTACATGATGTATTTGGCACCCAGTTTTGACTAGAAATTTTGAGCGGAAAATTCAAAAAGATTGCAGGGTAGTTGAATAATTGTAATCCAGAATTTGTACATAATTTGAAATGTTTTCAAATAAAATTTGAAATAAAACTAAAAATTGTGGAAAACATTGCGGGAGGGAAAATGTTCACACACTCCTCAGTTCGGCCGCAACATTTTGTGGACAGACAAAGCCACATTCACACGGAATGGAATATTTAACAATCCCAATTCGCATACTTGGTTTCACTTTAATCCTTATGCCGTGTGAAGATCCACAATCAGTATCAGTTCCAAGATAACGTGTGGTTCTGGTAACGTGGGATTTTGGACGAATATCTTCTTCAGCCAATCCTCATTCATGACAGGATTGATTCAACATATTTTTAAACCTCCACACGATTTAAATACGACCGACCTATTGCATTGGAAGACGTTCCGCTGGCAAATAGATTCATGGTTCCAGATGGATTGCTGTCCTGCACATAGCAGCAGTGCTGTTAGACAGTGGAGCCACTGCCCAAGTTTATAAAGGTCCAATTGCAAATTTAGCAAATTTTCAAATACATTAGCAAATATTTTAGTGCCAACAACATCATGTAAAAGATAAATCAATAAACATTTGTTAAATAAAAAACAGATATCCCAAACGAAAAACTTTTCCAATCATTTCTTTCAGTTACTTATTATTGCTTCTGGACTGGACAATGGGTACCCGCAGTTTAGACATTAAAAAATGAATAATTTTTAATTTTTCATACAACGTATTTGAAAGTAACAAAACTACATTCCACTTTTTTTTTCTTTTTTTTTTTTTTTTTGAAAAAAGGGAGCCAATCTTTCAATTTATCCCCGAAAAAACCTCCACTTTATTTGCATGGATTTAATGCTTATTAAATGTAGAAGTTTTCGTGTAAGTATTGAATCTACCGTCCGTTAGGGGGCTGAGGAAAAAAAACGCGAAAAAACTCTGATTCATTGGTAAAAACAGAAGTGCGTTATTGGACGTCCAGAAAGTATCTTTTAATAATGATTTTAGTGAATTAAATTACTGTCTTTTTAAAAGAAATTTTGTCTATTTTATGATAGCATAATTAGAATTTAATTATCTTGAATAGGTTTTGAGAAATCGTCTCTTATTCATTAAAAAACACGACTACGTTAAAAAAACAGAAAATTGGACATAGCTCCTTTTCCTTTCGGAATCGGACCATACTTGAAATGAACTTTTTTGTTGGAAATTATGTCTTCAATCACCTCCTAAAGTTTGGCTACTCAGACCAGAATCACCCTGTATATTATTATTATACATATATACAGGGTGTTCAAAACTCGATTGACACCCCCTTTTTTCCCACAATTTTTGAAATTTAAAAACGAAACTTGGTGGGTCATAACGTGGTCAAATGTACTTTCATTGGACCTAATGCACGACCCCTCAACTTTCTCCAGTTCTTCTCCAGGGACCCTAACTATGGAATCTCCAACGGAAAGGGATTATTTTTATGACGGATTATTGTAGAGAATTGAATTTTATACCGATTTTACATCGGTCATTTTTTCGCTAAAGTGCACCAATGAGTAACAAATTGCGAAAAACCGATAAAACCCTTGTTTTTCGTTACTTTTCGGCCAATAACGTCGAAATTATGCCCGTAATGAAAAAAGTAGTTGATACGAACGTTGTAGAGGATTCAATTTACTTTCCAAAAAGTACCTTTAAATGCCTAAAATTCTAATAGGAATGGAGCAAAACACACATTTGTTTTTGAAGTTTCCAGAAAAGTGTATTATCAATGTGATCCACGCTTCAGCAAAACTATTTTTCCTCCACCTAGTTTTGGATTTAAGAATATTTGAAGAAAAAATCAAATTCAATTACTTTATAAAGGCATTAAAATAATAAATTTAAAGCAATAGAACTCACCTAATGAATAGAATTTCGTAGTAATGATTTTTGTGTTGGACGATTTTTTTTTTTTTTTTTGTATTTTTTTTTTTTTTTTTACGGCACCTTGACATCATGTTTACATTTTAAAAAGAGTTTTGAAAGGAATAGTTGGAAATAAATTGAAATATAACTGGATCAGATTGAATATGTACGTACGAACGTCAAAATATGATTGTAAAAAGTATCAATATACTGGCAAAAGTAAATTAGACTTGTAAAACTGGATTACTCAGTCAATAGCATCGGTATGGGAATAATTGGGCGGAAAAAATGCCATTCAGGAATCATTAAATGGAGAGCAAAGTGAAAAATTAATCTCTAAGGTAAAGGAAGAACCGCCTAACGAGCGATATTTTGCCAATATTTTGAAGGTTCCCTGTCGCTGGGATTATAATATATTCGAAAATACTTGCATAATACAATATGTAAATATCGCTCGGTCTATGTCTTTAAAAGTTTCTTAACTTAATTAGCGTGTTTATGCTTCAAACGATACAATTATTACAATCTTGTATTTAACTCCATGTTCATATTGTTATTTTATATATTTACTTTAAATATACTAACTGTTATTTACATAAATAACATTTATTATTATAGAACTTATTCTGTCATTGTGAATACTCATACTATTATATAAAAATAAGCTTTATAACCTATTATGATTAATTATATTTCTCCATCTTCGCAAGTTCTTCCTCTCCTATTAAAAAAAATTTAATTTTAATAAATAAATCAGTCACATTTTAATACCCATATTTATTATTTGTAGTAATTTGTTATTGTTACTTACTTATTTTATATAAATAATACCGGGCCGATAACAAACATACTCCCCAGCAAATAAATCTTAAGCTGAATATATACATATATATATATATTTTTTTTTATTAGTTTCCTCTCTGCAGTAACCCTGCAAAAAGGAAAAGGACGTGATATTAAAAAGAAAATCCAAATGGGCGTGATATCCAAAGAATGATTAGCGGGTTTTTTATATAGCAACACAATATATATGTGCAGTACTCTTTATTTACCAGGAATAAAGTTTTTCTCTTTTTACCAGTAATATTAATTTACCAGTACAATAAATATACTTAAAATGAGAAACAATTTTCGGTTGTTTGTCCAACAAGCATCCCAAGCAGAGCAATTTCCGCTGCTGTACGTTAGTGGCGCCTGAAATCTTACTTTTCTTCAGGAGTAAGTGTTTTCATTTTTCCCAAAATAGTAATTATATCTGTTCTAGGCCTTCTAAGTGACAATAGGCATATGAACGATTTAACTAGTCATGGAAACGCGCTAAGACGACGCAATTCCTGCGAATAGGACTTTTTTAAAAGTTGCATCTGTCCAATTTGCTGGTAGGGATGAAGAAATAAGAGGATTTGAGATTTGCCGAGCGGACGAGACTGGGAAGAAGGGGGGAGCTGGTTCATTATACCGGCCCCGGGGAAGGAAGCACTGATTGTACCTCGAATTGAGATCACGTTTCAAGGGGTTCTGGATAATTGTTAAGTCAACAAACCCATCCGCCGCTCCCTTAGCACAAAGCTGTTTACGGTGGATTTGTCATTGAGACTACATCTGTCCCTAGCATGTCCCCTCCCTACTATGTGGCGTCTAGGCCTCAGTCAGCCGTGCCGTGGCCTGTCCGAAACAGAACCCTCCTACGCGTGAGTAGCGGCAAAAAGCCTGGTGAAAAGTTTCACTCCTCTCCATGACGCGATGAGTCTTAGAACCGTGGGTACATTAGACGTCTGTGACTCGTCATGAACAGGTATTTTCATGGTCACAGATTACGACAACTCACCAACTACTTGTTTTGCCCAGGTTTTTAAACTTTTAAATAAAAGTAGAGATGGAGATAGTTAGCCATTGCAGTGATACGAAGACAAGGTATGATTGGGGTTCGGCTAGGAGAAAAAAAACGTCAGACCTTCAGGAAGAAAGATCACCTAAATGTCTTCTTGGTCTTCCTCCCTCCCCCCTAGGCATTCTCTAGTGCTGAAGAAGGCTGGCAAAGTGCAGCCGAAACGTCCAATACAGACTTCTTCCTGAAGGTCTGACGTTTTTTTCTCCTAGCCGAACCCCAACCATACCTTGTCTTCGTATTTAAATAAAAATTTCAAATATGTAAAGCATTTTGTCTGGATATTTCAACAATTCGAAAAATGTTAATTATTTCAGGCCAATTGCAAAAATATTATGCAAAAATATTATGTAAAAAAATTTGGTACGTTGTTTTACTATATAATCATTATTTTTCTTCAGAAATAAGAAGGTTCGAAATGAATTTTAAGCTGCCAAAAACAGTTATATAAAAATGTCTCTTTTTTCAAACTTTTTATATACTTGTTGCTGATAATAAAGCATTATAGGACATCTTATTGCGATTCTTTGACGCCCTGAAAAAAATCTGTAACATGAAAACTTTCGGCGTTATATATAAATAAATATCTTCCAGGAATTGTTCGATCTGCGCTTACTATTGTTATTTGAGTTATTCCAAAAATATTCTAGATAAGAAAGCGTGATAAATATTTGTGTTATTTATAAATAGAGATAAAATATAAATAAGAAATCAACAATGGGTCTCCCCGTGGTCTAGTGGCTAACGCCTTGGATTCTCGTTTGGGAGATAGGGGTTCGACTCCTACCTGCAGCAGGAACTCTCTCATCTCACGCCAAGTTGAGGAAATTTCCCACTCCAACGCGTATGTCGGTACTGATAGGCCAGACGTCGCACAGTGGTATTTTTAACTCATCTAGCTGGACAAAATTCGAAAAATTCAAGAAAACAAACCCCTAATTGGACCTTGCAGTATTTTCCTAGATAGTATATAGATTAGAAAACAAGAATAAGTCGGCTCAAATACGTCAAGATTTACAGATTACGGATTGTTTATATTAGGGTATGTTTTTACACAAAGTTCATTATTCCATCTTTGAATGAATACTGGAGTTAAGAAACTGCTTTGTCAGTACTACAAATTTATTTCAGGTTTCAGGACGGTATGTATGACTTTCTTTCTTTATTTATCATAATAAGTTACCATTAATGTTTGCTTTACGCGATGCGATTTGTAATACCCTTATTGGTACGTTATTATGGAACAGAACTTTTGCAGTCTGGCCTCGTCCGGTCTAGTTCTTATTTTTTCTTATTTGTCAATTAAGTATTGACTTGGAAAAGCAAGAATTAGCTGCCAGAATCTGCCTATTTAATAATGATAATAATAACTGATTTTCTGAAAAAATGCTCATATCGAAAAGGGAACTTTTTCAAGTTTTGATCTTACAAAGTCCAAAAAAAACAAAACAGGAAGGTATAAAAAATGTACACCAACAATTTGGCTCACCAGAAGAGAAGGAAAAATTAAAAAAAAAAAATTGGAGACATTCTTAAGACATTTACGTGATAAGTGGCAAACAGCAATCCAAATAAAACGTATGTTTGAGAAACGGTTTGGTGAATGGCTTGATACAAGTTTGGATTACGATACACAATCAGATGTAGAAGAAGAGTTAAGTATATCTGCCAGTAGTGGGGGCTATCGAATATTCAAGATGTATTTCAGTGTTTACTATACTCGAGCGATCGGTATATTTCTAGTATGAGTGCAGAAATTCGACGACATAAGGAAGAGTTTCATTCCTTCTCAGGTTTAATAATTAATTTGTTAAATGAAACGTTACTTGATTAAGAATGATTTATTAATTTTGATAACTTAATTTTGATTATATTTTTTGTTGTAATGTTGTGTTTTCAATTATTATTGTCCATGTTTTTTTTTCAATTAGTATTATTATTTGTAATCCCTAGTCTTGAAGCTTTTTGTTGTTGTTGCCTTTAGAAAAGTTAAAAAAAATTATAAAAAAGTATAATAATAAAAAAAATTAAAAATGTTTAATTTTAATTTTGGTTAACGCTTAAAACGTAATAAAAAACGTTTTTTTCTGGAGAAAAAGTTAGAAAACAACGGTAAGACTTTATTTCCGACCCCTAAGATAGGGTATATTCGTGATCAACAAGCCATTTGCTATATGAATCCGTGATAAAATAATTTTATCCAGCTAGGTCAGTTAAAAATACCACTGCGTCGGTGTGCCCCCCAAAAAAAAAAAAATTAAACCTACCAGTAATGTCTACAAAACGTCCAACTATAAAATAGCGACAGTTAAAGCTTATTTACTCGGGACGGCCTGGTGTCAAACGCTGGATTTTGGGGGGAAGCCCTGTAGGTACCTGAATGGCTGTGATTTTTGTATCACTTGTAAAGTATTTTTTGTGTTTTGCCAAATAAGACCACTACCAATGTGATAGAATAATTATTTTGAGAGATAAACGGGTTTTATATTACAAATGACAGAAAGAGGAAGAGGGCAGGAAGTGAGGGGTAGGGAAAAAGATACAGTAAGAGAGAGAAACAGACAGAGAGAGAGCGAGGGAAGAAGTGAGGGAGAAAGAGATAGGGAAAGAGGCAGAGAGAAGAGGAGAGGGAGAAAGAAAGAGATGGAGAGATAGAGGAAAGCAAATCTACACCCAATTATTTTCATAACTTGAATCATGTTTCGTCAAACCAATTTTTTAGAGCAGCACCAATATAGAAATAAACAGCAAGTCAACAGACACCAACCCTCCGTTTTTCAGGACCATTAAATTTACAATCCGAGGTCTATTCCACGGGGATCTATGTACTTCCCATAATTTATACAGGGTGTATCGCAAGCTAATGACAATCCTTCAAGGTGTAAAACTATACAAAAAATGTAGTTCAACGCCACCAACAACACATTTCTATCTTACTCCGTCCTAGACGTATGTTGTCTTAAAGTTTCCTTAGAAAAAAACGTTTTTTTTGTAGTACAACTCCAATTTTCTCTAATTGTACACATTTTTTTTTCAATTAATTCTTACATTTTTGAAATCAACATTAAATTTGCTTAAAGGCCAATGCACATTAAATGTTCATAATTATCTCATTCAGACCGTAAGATCAATCCCAAAAGTAGAAGTGAATAAAAGCTTCTGAATAGCGACAACGTTTCGAAAATCACTACTCTTCTAAAATAACTCCTAGGTGTCGTCAGTGTGTTCTGCAAGGAGGCCAGTTGTAATGACGATTATAATTTTCGATGCCTTTTTTCTTTTTTTTTTCTTTTTTATTCAACTTTCATGTAAGACTTACTATAATCATTAAATATTAATTTCATGATGAATAATTTTTATTTATTTCTGATACGTTAATATCACGAAAATAAACATAAAATTACCTTTATTTATTTGATGTTTTTTCACTCTAGAATTCCAAATACATTATGATATTGAGAAATAATCTCAGTTCTTAAAAGCTGATTAAATTTTACAACTTTTGTAAGATTCGGCAGTCAACAGGAGTTATTTTAGAAGAGTAGTGATTTTCGAAAAATGTTCACTAATCAGAAGCTTTTATTCATTCCTACTTTTGGGATTGATCTTACGGTCTGAATGGGATAATTATGAACATTAAAATGTGCATTGGCCTTAAAGCAAATTTAATGTTGATTTCAAAAATGTAATAATTCATTGAAAAAAAAAATGTTTACAATTAGAGAAAATTGGAGTTGTACTACAAAAAAACGTTTTATTTTCTAAGGAACCTTTAAAACGACATACGTCTAGGACGGAGTGAGATAGAAATGTGTGGTTGGTGGTGTTGAACTAAATTTTTTGTATAGTTTCTCCCCCTGAAGGATTGCCATTAACTTGCGATATACCCTGTTAATAGGATGTTTGCAAAACCGGACCTATGTATAGAAGTTTGGGTAAGTGTATCATTGGATACACTGCGCTAAGATGACGCAGTTCCTACGAGTGGATCTACTTTATCGTTGTTACGTGGAGTTAGTGATCGTACAGAGCTCTATAAAGATTACTGATTTGGAACATCTGATTCGGGGATCAACAGTCTCTACAAACCGTGACACCATCAAACACCACAATATTCGGCCGGAATCCACCCCAGCTTGTCCCTGACTCACCAGCAAATAGCCCAATATTAGCCCTCTACACTTAACATCCGTAGCAGCATTGGACATTTCTTTGCGGCTACAGCAGTAGCGAGGGTTCCGGGCTAAGGAGGCGTGACCGCATGCCTACCGTTCTCCTCAATAAATCAGCCGGTGATTGGAGTGAATCAGTTTTTGCGGAACTCTCCCAATAATTCCGAGGGGCAGGACAAATAAGGAGGACATCCACCCTTCACTAATAAATGAAATAAGTCGGACCAAAATCGGTAATTTCACAATGCTCATAATTGGAGAAGATATATCACTGGAAGAGAGAGGCCTTATATATATGGGCTGGGAGGAAAATCGTTTTTGACACACCCTTATAATTTGTCACGCTGCAAATTGGAAGTCTCTTATAATACTTACTATCATAAATAATGTAATCTTCTTTCAATGATTTTACTCAGAGGTACAGAACCGTCCGGTACGCCATTCCAGTCAGTCCGGTAATACAACAATCGGTGGGTAACAGAATGCCGGCTATTCTGCAGGCCAATGGGAGTCCCATAATGTACGAGTGATCAAGCAGAGCCAGCGGTAAAGTATATACCGGGAGCTCAAAACCGCCTGTCCATGTTGTCTTTACAGGTATGTGGGATATGCTCTATAGATTGGCTTGCCATACGTCCCGGTTTGACCGGGATAGTCCCGATATTTTACCCGGTTTTACCAATGTCCCGGAAACGGCTGTCAGATGTAAAAAGTAATGAATTTATGTTTTAAAGAATCTTTTATGAATCGGTTACTTTTCTACAATCAACATTTTTGACTACCGCGTACAGTGTCAAAGAAATAAGAAGTATTCTAACTGCAATCGTTGAGCAAACGCTTGAACTACTTGCACAGCGCTGCCAAGCGTAAATTAAGAATTTCGAGTTCCAGATTCCCCACTCCCGTTACTTGCTAGGCTTAAAAAAGGGCGCAAAACATTTTGCTTCTAATTAGTACTATTTTTATTCCATCCCCCCCCCCCCACCACCACGGTATGCTCATCCAATATTAATGTATCCCGGTTTCACACACCAAAAATATGGCAAGCATATCTATAGATTAACCGCAAAATCAAATTCCGTTTGATATCGGATGTAGAAAATTTTTATCGTTAACTCAATTATTTTAAAAGGAGCACGACTATGTTTTCTTTTATATATATTACGAGTCCAACTTAAAAAAATACGGGACGTTTATTTAATAAAATATGATTTTAGATTTCAGATGGGAAGTTTTTGTTTAATCAGAGCCGGTGGTAAGTGGAGCAAGCTGACGGGAAGTACAGCTGGAAATTACTTTTAGCGCGGTTCCTCCCTCCCCCATAGGGAGTAAACCCGCTTATGAGGTTGACGTCCTGACGCAATCCGGAAGTGCCGACTAGAAAATGTCATGTTTCAGAACCCATAGATCAAGAATACAACTGTTGTTCAAATTTATATATATATATATATATATATATATATATATATATATATATATATATATATATGCATGGTGGTCTTATATATATATGTAAATATATATATATATATATATATATATATATATATATATGGTGTATATGTTTGTGTATATATATATATATATGTATATATATGCATGGTGGTCTTATATATATATATATATATATATATATATATATATATATATATATATATTTGTCAGTTCCTGGTCCTACCGTCTCAAAAATGGTCCCATTTTAAAGAAATTTGGTACAAAAATCTTTCGTTGAATTTTAAAGGTCAAGTTTGTTAACCAGCAGAATCCGCCCGCCCGAACTTGGTTCTTTGAGCGTAATTCGCGCAAATAAAATCGGAACGCTTACGTTTTCGAGTTCATATGCTTGCAAGTACTCGTTTTATAGTCGAGATGGTGGGTTCGAGTCCCATCGGCGCACAGTGTAACGTCCAATGGACAAAAACCTAAATTTTATATAATTATAACATTGTTTTTTGTTTTTTTTGTTTTTTTTTTAACGGCGCATCGACAAATCTTGGCCATTAGCGCCGGCCTCCAGGGTGCAGCCAGGAATTTTCTCAGCGAGCCCTGAGATGAGAAAATTCCTGCCGCCGGTGGGGATCGAACCCACCATCTCCCGCTTATAAATCTAGCGCGCTAGCCACTAGACCACGGGAGACCCCTTTTATTATTACCTGCCATATTATTTCTATTAATATTACAATTAATATTATTATAGCCGTATAGTATGCATTATTATACTATTTTTACCTTGTTTTGAGTTGATTTCAATTGATAAAAATGTTTATTTAAAAATAAATAGTGGTTAATGATTTTCGTCCTTAATCCTCACTACTTCGTTACACTGTGTGGCGGTAGGAATTTCTTCTTCTCACGGCTCGTTGAGAAAATTTCTCGCTGCAAAAAATATTAAAAAAAAGTAGCTAATTATAAGAAAAGGGTAAACTAGTATACATATATATATATATATATATATATATATATATATATATATATATATATATATTAGAATTTTCTCTATAAGCTACAGCAGAATATTCGAATGTAAGGAAATAATGAACTGTACAGGGTGTCCCACATTGAGATGTCATAACTTTGGGGGTTTATTCTACATCTCATTTGTAGTTCAGAGACGCAGAAATGAGCGTTCTATCTCAACATGCAGAGGAGCTACTCAAACTTTTGTCTTTTTTAAAAATTACTGGCTTTTCTAAAGAAAAACTGATTTTTCGGAATTTGTGATCAATGTATTGTAAATATTGGCCGTATTTTTAGAATCTACATTTAATTTCCAATAATAAACACCCGTTCTTCAAATATTACCATATAAATTAAGAGCTACATTAAAAGCCATATAAATGAGTATGTTTAATATTAGTGTTTTAATAAATTATTCAATATTTTCTTAAGCAGCTATTTTTTGACTTAGGGGTTTGCCTCCGCCTCAAAAGTTGCATTATTTAATAAGCTTCAAAATGGTACCTCGTAGTTTTAGAAAAAAATCTATTTCAATCTATTTTTCTCTGATTCCTAAGTCAAAACCAATAAATGTGGTTGAGAGTGAAGGAGCAATTCTGAACACATTCTTTAATTTCAAACGATGATGGCGATGTCCCATCCTTTCCAAACTACATGACGTTTACTATACAAGCCTTTCTACCAAATATTAACTCACTCTGGTTTCAAATGGATGGTTGCCCAGCCGATAATGGAAGAGTGGTGACGGAATGAATGAACACTGAATTCCCTAATCGTTGTATCAGCCACTATGGACCAGTTCGTTTGCCTCCTGATCTGAATCCTCTAGATTTCCATTTATTGGGAACATTAAAAAGCAGAGTGTACTCAGAGCCCGTTACGACGAAAGAGGAACTCATCAACAGGATCCAGGAGCAGTGCCAGCTCATGAGATCTCAAAGACAAGACGTCCTCCCTAATGCCGTGGATTCAGTTAGATGTTAAGGTTATATTTGTAGACATTTTGAAAATCTACTGGACAAATAGTTATTAGTCCACAGTAATAACCATTTTTGTCCCCATAGATTTCTATAGATTTTTCCTAGGAAGGTAACAAGATGGTAAGATGAGGTAACATTTTAAGCAACGTTTGAGGGTGACTTTCATTTAAATGGATTTTTTTTTTTTGCTTTTTATCTACAGGAGAGAGTTTTTGGTATACAATTTCAAATTATTGTAATGTATAACCTAGTTTACTTATAAGCAGAAACTTAATTAAATAGAATAGAATCAGTATTACCAAGACCCTCTAGGCATAACCATATAATACATGTCATTGTATTTACAATAATGGTGATTATATCTAAAATGTTCTTCTGAATTCTTTCACCCTTGGTTCCCAAGTGTCCCCCTATCCTTATTGAGAGCAAAAATTGTTTGTACGCAGTGTGGGAATGGTTAGGGAATTCATTGTTCATTCATTCCGTCACCACTCTTCCATTATCGGCTGGGCAACCATCCATTTGAAACCAGAGTGAGTTAATATTTGGTAGAAAGGCTTGTATAGTAAACGTCATGTAGTTTGGAAAGGATGGGACATCGCCATCATCGTTTGAAATTAAAGAATGTGTTCAGAATTGCTCCTTCACTCTCAACCACATTTATTGGTTTTGACTTAGCAATCAGAGAAAAATAGATTGAAATAGATTTTTTTCTAAAACTACGAGGTACCATTTTGAAGCTTATTAAATAATGCAACTTTTGAGGCGGAGGCAAACCCCTAAGTCAAAAAATAGCTGCTTAAGAAAATATTGAATAATTTATTAAAACACTAATATTAAACATACTCATTTATATGGCTTTTAATGTAGCTCTTAATTTATATGGTAATATTTGAAGAACGGGTGTTTATTATTGGAAATTAAATGTAGATTCTAAAAATACGGCCAATATTTACAATACATTGATCACAAATTCCGAAAAATCAGTTTTTCTTTAGAAAAGCCAGTAATTTTTAAAAAAGACAAAAGTTTGAGTAGCTCCTCTGCATGTTGAGATAGAACGCTCATTTCTGCGCCCCTGAACTACAAATGAGATGTAAAACAAACCCCTAAAGTTACGACATCTCAATGTGGGACACCCTGTATATAGCTATTTATTTATTTTTAAGACAATATATGAAATATTTATGAATATATTTGTATTATTGCGGACGTTTGCTGGATGGTAGAAATTTGTGTTTATAACCATAAAGTCTAAAATATCTTCTTTATTTTCAGGGCGTTTCCTCCCTTCATATAAATATATCGGAAACGGTTGGGTATTTGTGGTAAGTCACACGACCTTTTCCTTACCTTGAAAGGGAAAAGGTCATGTCAATCGGAGAAATAATTTCTTAAAGCTTTCAAAGTAATAGTTTTGTTCTTTTGGACGGCTTTTTATCGCTTTTTAACTCACTTTTTAGATGGCTCTTTTTTTAAAAAATAAATATTTCAGTAAAACAAGGTAAGAAAACGATAAACGTATTGGTAGTAGTGTTTCCCTAGAGCGAACGCTTAGAAAGAGGTAACTTCCGCTTAAGATACTGTCAGATTCCTGCTATGTGGCCTAAAATGATCCTTCTCTTTGAGATTTCATTTTATATTTTTCACGAAAGATCAAAACCTGCCAGTGACTGCTTATATTCCTTTAGTAATGGCTCTAGGGATAAAAACGGAAACGCGCTAAGATGTTTTCGTTGACTTAGTCACATGTTCCATGCTCATGCCAAAGTAATTAATCCGAGCCATGCTATACGATATGCAGAAGACTTGCTAAAATCAACCTGCGCTCCAGGATCCGTGCCACCCGTCCTCCTCTCACTACAGCGCCCCGAGCAGCTGGACTCCGATTTGCTGAAACTCTTCTAGTCTTATTGTGCGGCTACTTGAACTCTTTTTGAATTAATATATTGTAAAGTTGGTCAAATTAATATGTTAGTTTATTAGAAAGAGAGAGAGAGACAGACAGAAAGAGAGAGATAGAGTGATAGACAGAGAGAGAGGGAGTGAGAGAGAGAGGGAGTGAGAGAGAGAGGAGAAGGGAGAATGAGAGAGAGTAGACAGAGCAAGGGAGAGGGAGCGAGGAAGAGAGAAGGTAAAAGAAAAGTTCTGGGAAGTGAAATGGAGGATTCTAAAATAAATTATATCAGTGAAAAAAGGAAATAGGGAGAGAAAATTCCAGTAATTCCAAATGTTTGACCTCGCTGGTTATTATTTCGCTAATCCAGCGAGATGTTTTACTTACTTCACAGAGACTATGGGGGCTGGGGAGTGTTTCTTAAATTAGGGCTCTGCATCAAAGGACCCCTTCTTCTTTTCCTCAAAGTGCCCCCCTCCAAGTCCCCCGGGGCCCCTCTATCCCTCTACTACTCCCTTCCGAGTCTTCTCTCTCCTTTTAACTTTTATATCTTCTTCCTGCCTCTTCCTTCTGCTTCTTTCTTCTCTCTTATCGATATTCAAGTATTTTTCGCACGTTTCCTTTCTTTCTCCATCAAGAGGAAACTCTCTTATGACATTGACCCGACGAAATCCCTTTTAATTAATTTAATTGGTACTCTCAAAGGCAAATAACAGGTGGCCGGAGCACAGTACTGGCTAGACTATCTCGTTAGTATGTGCTGTACGGACAAGAACCAGATAATTCTACATTATCTGCCCCTCTAGGCCATTTTCGCCTGATTCGAGACTGATTTTAATTTATATATATGGCGACTGTAGCTCAAGTAGTACAGTCGCTTACCATATTTTTTTATAAATTAAAATCACTGGGGATTATTCGATCATATTAAAAACAAACCTGTAATTTCAACAAATTCTTTGGAATGTGGCCGGGAGGCCGGAAAGGTAAAATTAGGTGAACTGCTTAATATAGCATTGAATTCAGGGAACGAATAGTGTCAGGATAAGCAGTTTAGAATAAACCCACAGAAGATTACGCTGGTGCCATTTTTGACAAAGCGACAGTTGAAGGGGTTGGGGTGCACCTAGTTTCTCAGAAAATAAACTAAATTTCTCTAAGACAGTGAAAGACTTAGGAGTTGATCTGAAAACGTACTTGCTTTGGAAGACATATAATTTTTCTTCACATTTTTTCAATTATCAACAGGCATTTCACCCTTAATAACCAAGCGACCAATAATTTCCTTGAGGTAAATAAAGGTTATTAAACGGATAAGGTTTCCTTAAAGTGGAGGAGTTTAAAGCCTTTAGGGGACAGAGTAAAAAAATCCCAAAAAACAAATATTTTGACGAATAACCTGAATTGGGTTTATGGAACCGCTCTGGAAACACTTTAAAATTAACATAGCAAAACTACAAACCTTAGTTTCTTAAAGACAATTTTATCTAGTATACGATGGTTTGATAGGATTTTATTTACCATATATTGTTTTTTTTCAGTTTGAAAGTTATTGACATAAAAAAAATACGAAATTTGAATTTACTCTGTTTCTGTTGGGAATTAAACCATACTTTACATGAAGTTTTTGTTGCACTTGAGGTCAACTATCAACTCGTGAAAGGTTAATACTGCTATCCGTTATATGTGTGTGTATATATATATATATACATGTCTGTTCGTGCTGTTTCAGGCTAAAAAACGTTCTAATTTTGAAATAATTTGTGACAAAAGTACTTTGTCTCAAATAAAAATTCATGTTGGTTAACCAGCCGAATCCATTTCACGCGAAAACGATCCTAGATTATACGGTCTTGTAGTGGTTTGTTGACGTGGTGGATCAAATAAAACTATTTCCAAGGTCATACCTATAACAGTTTACGAGGAAAGTGGGAAAAACTAGACTCATTATGGGCTTTTCGCATATTTTCTTAAATATCTCGAAACCGGTTAAGTAGGCTACACGTCTGAGCAGGCCTGTCAGTTAGATCTGAACAGTCCGCCTGTAGGATCGGTCGCTTGAACGTGTATATATTCCGGCCGCCTGAACAGTCTTAACTTCAGGCGGACTGTTCAGGTCTAACTGACAGGCCTGCCTGACCGTGTGCAGCCTGCTTTAGGAAACATTGGTAATTGTAAAGCATCTATTCGAAAGCTTAGTACGTTTCGTACAAAAACAGTTTTTCCTAGCTTGCTACTTGAATTAACTCCTAATCCGGTTTTATTTTGATAAAAGTTTTATTAATTCTGAAAGTAAAAATTGTTTACTTTGAAGACAACATGTCTTTATAAGACAAGAGGAGGTTACTTATAATTCATCCTTTTCACTTCAAAGGATCCATTTACATCCCATTTACATCATAGGACGTGTCCGCTTTGTTCTAAGCTGTATATTTTTACTTTCAGAAACGATATTTATATAACCACATTTTTTTATTAATTTTATTTTGTTTGTCTCTTGCAGTCACTGAGCAATAGAGATAGATAAATTGATTTTCCACTAGGAGATGCGTATGCTGAGGCAACGAATATAATTAAAATAAAAAGGTTAGATCTCCTATGTTTTTTATGAGCAGGTTATTCAATTTTTAAGAAGAAAAAAAAAT
>OX328132.1:72979207-73146707 GCA_946811695.1 Gonocerus acuteangulatus
GTTCGTGTATAGGCTTTGAAATTTGAAAAAAATATGAAAAAACTTCCTTTTTGCGATTATTTTTTTAATATTTGAATTGGATGATTTCGTGATATAATAGTTTGTAATGTTTTCGAATAGAGCCTAAAAACATTATTATTTTATTTATTTATTTATTTTTTATATAATGGCGCATCTTCATCTAGGCCATTAGCGCCAACATCGTTATTTTATTTGGTTTAGATCAGTTGATATCTTCCAGTCGCGCACAGGGCCTAAACTTTGCCAAAATATTGAAAATTTCACATTTTTAAGAGTTGTTTTATGTATCTTTAATATTCTTCTTTTTTTTTACTTTTTTTTTTAATCGTTGTTAAGGGTTGCCACCCTAAAGATGCTTTCTTCTTTTGAACTCTGCCAACGGTGGCGCCGCCTACCACAACTGGGCGAACCACCCCCGGTCAAGTCGGGACAAACGAAGTCCACCCGCTTTCACAGAGCGTGTAAAGTCATTTTTTTTTGTTCTGTTTCACCGGCTTTACTATATACAACATGGCCGAGTAGTCACCTCAAATCACCGGGCCATGGAGGTGAGGAAAACACCAACTGACCGAAGATGAAGCCACAGGGAGAAATTCAGTACTCAGCTTGGAAGTACCATATTTTAATCTCACAAGGTACCAGTCACCAGGTACCTATTTAATATACCTAATTTCATGGATCTCCAGCAGCCCATCTTCATCACCACTTCATCAGCTCACCATCATTTCAACGTCATCAATCCCACAACTTTCAAAATTTCATTAATCCATTAACCACCATTTGTTTCTGATTTTGGCAATTTTCCCCCCACTCATCATCTTGTACTCAATAAATATAAATTATCAACTCATTATTCATACAGTCCATTTATTTATCCAGCACTACAAAAATATTACTTCCACATCATACCATATAAAAAATGGTGGTGTGTCAATCTTTTTACAATCGTAATCGTTACAGTGTTTTCATTTATTAACATAAGAACATTGTGTTTCATTATGGTGTGAATAAATTTACAACTTTCGGCCGCACAGTGTCTCCAATTCTACAGAAAAGCAGTACCTCAAAAAACATAGTGTGGCCAATGACATGATGGTAAATAACAGTAACAACGGGCACGGTACATTTCCACTTGCTCTATATTTACATAGCTTAAATATTTAAGTTACAGCTTAGTTTTTAACAATGAACTTACTTTTATAATAAAGGAAAATCATAGTTCTTTATAAATAGTCCCTGTTAGGTGAACCTGTCCATTAATACTGTTCTCTATTTTGAAGCTGAAGGTACTTTGAAGACTGATTGGGCCACTGTCGAGGTGCAATTTGATTTCGTCGTCACTGATTATTACTGAGAAGATAATTCATAGTCCATCTAGTTGATCATTTTTGAGTATTCTTGCTCATTAAAGTTGATTTTTAGTGGCACATAGGCATGGCTAAAAGTAAGTCGACAGGGTCGACAAAATGAAGTTTTGGCAAATACCTGGTAGATTGTATTGCTTGGCAAACAAGTTTTGGGCCGTCTGTAAAGAATTTACTTGTTTTGATAGTAAACCACATCGGCATGTATGATTTCAATATAAACAAAACTAGTTCTTGAAGTTCAAGTGAGGGGATTTCTTCACTTATGTACAATCTTAGAGTTATATTTGCTTTTGTCAACCACGTCGAATGCGATAAACGCTCAGGGTCTCGTACAGCCAATCTTCTTTATTGGATCTTGATTTTTTAGCAGTAGGTATTGGTGATCTATCGTAAGGACGTTTCTGTCTATCTCTAGGATCTGACAATCAATACTCTGGAAGTTAACAATCTCAGTTTTTGGCAGGAAAAATCATTAAATATCGAGCAAGTGGAAATGTGCCGTGCTAGTTGTTACTGTTATTTCCCCCATGTAATAGGCCTAACTATGTTTTTTGATGTTCTGTTTTTCTTTAGCATTGGAGTCATTGTGCAGCCGGAAGGTGTTAATTCATTCACACCTTAATAAAACACAATGTTCTTATGTTCAAAAATAAATACACTGCAACTATTACGTTTTTAAAAAAAAGTATATTAAAAATTCATAAATAACTCCTAAAAAAGTTTTTTGGCAAATGTTAGGCCCTTTGACCGACAAAAAGGTATCAACTGATCTAAAATAAATTAACACACAATGTTTTTAGGCTCTATTCGAAGATGTTACAAATTATTATATCACGAAATCATCTAATTCAAAAATAAAAAAAATAAAAAAGTTTTTTCAAATTTCCAAGCCTATGCGTGAACGGAAGATGTCAACCAATTTCGGTAAATTTTCTAGATTTATCATCATTTACCGTTTCTAAAATTTTAACATTATCATTATAAAAACTATGCTGTTTGGTGATGGCATGATTTGCTAATGCTGTAGTATTGATATTTTTATTGTCATTACAATTATAAATGTGTTTTTTAGCCTGTTTTTTTTTAAATTTTAATGATAATAAATCTAGAAAATTAACAGAATTCATTTATATAACAAAAAAAATATCAATATAACTATTAATTTTAGAACAGATGTTAAAGGAATAGGACAACATTATGTTGACATACTTAATAAAATTAATTTTTGATGACCTTGTAATAGATTCGTTTCATAGTTTAAATACCTATTTTACATACCTTAGTGTATTTTATATAAAAAAATAATGTTAAGCAATGATTATTTAAAATATCTGACTTATGTCAGACATAAATTATCATATACTTTAATCAATTGAAATTTAATATTTTAAAGTAAATTTAGTTATACAAAAATATATTTGGCCTAAGTATGTATAAGGTCTTGTTATATGGCTGTGAGATAATGTGAATGTATTAATTTGTATTTATTGACTTGGTTCCTTTTAGGAATCATTTTTATTTTAATTATGACGTTGAAATTTAACATTATTTATTGACAGGACATGGTGAGTTAAAAATTAAGAAATTATAATTTATCAATTGTTTAAGGGGGTCTCCCGTGGTCTAATGGCTAGCGCCTTGGATTCATAAGCGGGAGATGGTGGGTTCGATTCCCAACCTCCGGCAGGAATTTTATCATCCCACGGCTCGCTGGTAAAATTCCTCGCTACACCCTGGATGTCGGCGCTAATGACCTAGATGTAGATGCGCCGTAAAAAAAAAAAAAAAAAAAAAAAAAATCAATTGTCTAAATATAATATAAAAGCTTGGTTAATGGTAATCTGTATAATATTATTTAAGGGGTATTCCTGCAGTATCTAATAATTAATTTACTATTTTAGCACTCCTGAAGATGGACGAGTAGTCCGAAACGTCGAAATTATATAATAAAAGTATATGTCGAGCTCTGCAGGGTTATTCCTCACCTTGGATTGTATTATTAATTATTACCCTTCACCTTTTCGTCAAAAGTTTAACATTTTTTTTTTTTTTTTTCGAATTTCTACATTTCCCACATGTCTTTGACTAGTTTGGAGGGGGGTTGTGAGGATAGGTTTGGGGAGTGAGAGTTGAGTGGGGGGGGGGCCACACGCAGGTTGCCCCATTATATGGAGATGTCTGGCCACCCAGACCGTGCCCTCCCCAGCAATACGGCCACGTTTAAACTTGCTAATAGATAATGGCCTTCTTGTAATACGTTTCGAAAAAAATCACTAATTTTTTGGATAATGTCGCTAAAACAACAAAAGATATCCCGCTACGACTTGCAGTGTTATTAGATAGAATAGGTGATACTTATTTTTTTGGAGAACCTAATGTTTCGGAAATCTTCATGAAACATAATTGATAATTGATTACACAGGCCTGCAACCGAAGAACTCCAAGCAATCCGGAAGATCTCGAAAAGACCAGTTGTTCAAATGTATATATATATATATATATATATATATATATATATATATATATATATATATTTGTCTGTTCGCTCTCTCACAGGCCCAAAAATGGTCCGATTCTTAAGACATTTGGTACAAAAATCTTTCGTGTAATTTGAAAGGTAATGTGCGAACAGAATTCGTCCACCGAAACATGGTTTTTGGAGCGAAATTCGTGCGTGAAAAAAAGTGGAAACAAATATTTTTGTATCTCATTTTCGGTTTCGGGACTCGTGGAGAATCGTGGGATTCAATTGAAATATTTTTTACGTGTTTGAAATTCATCTAAACTAAGATTTTATAAATTTTGGTTACATTTGGAGTTAAGGAAGTATTAAAAAAAAAAAGTCCGACTCGCAGGAATTTAGAAAAGAAACAAAATAAAAAAAAATACAAGAGCCTACAAGAAGAAGAATGTAACTATAAAAACATGAATGTACATACTATTACTTTAGTTTGAATCAGGAACTGGAGGGTAGAGGAGGAAGTTTCAGGTTCAGATCACAGGTACATTACATATAGGTTAGATGGGGAAGGGCCTGTAGCTCTTATCCTAAGAAATCCAAGATACACTGACTGGGATCGGTATAGGGACATTTTAGCCTGTAGGATGGATAGCTGTCCACAGAGGGTTAACACTTGTCTTGAACTAGAGGTTATGAACAATTTTCTCACGGAAGCTGTTATCAAGGCGTATGAAGATAGCTGTGTTGGGAAGGTTCAGAACACTAACAGTAATTCCACATGGTGGAACAAAGACTTATCACAGCTCCGGAGGGAAACGAGAAGACTTTTTAATAAAGCTAAAAGGAAGGGGTCCTGGGAGGAGTACAGGAAGAAAATGGCACAGTACACCGCTGCCGTGAGGAAAGCGAAGAGAGAGGCCTGGAGGAAATTCTGCTCTGAGGTGGGATGTGTAGCGGAATACTCAATACTCCACAAGATACTCGCGAAAAGTCCTACGAAAAATATGGGGACTGTGAAGAAAGAAGAGGGTTTCACGGAGTCAGCCGAGGAATCCCTGGACTACATACTTGCAACACACTTTCCTGACGGTGAGCTGGTTGATCCGGATGAGAACGATTGTCCAGTCAGGAGAGGCAAACCGGAGGTATGGAGACGTGGGAAGGAGGTAGTGAGAGCAGCACACGTCAGATGGGCCATCAGGACCTTCAGCCCATACAAATCACCGGAAATAGATGGGATCTATCCTGCCTTTTTGCAACAAGGGATGGAGATACTCTTACCAGCACTTATTACGCTCTTCAGAAGGTGTCTTGTACTAGGCTACATACCACGGAACTGGAGAGTAGCCAGACTATGCTTTATCCCCAAACCAGGAAGAGCGTCACACCTGTATGCAAAGGACTACAGGCCAATATGTCTATCATCCATCTTACTTAAAACACTAGAGAAGATCATAGACAGACACATCAGGGATTCTGCGTTAAGACATAGCAACAGTTGTTATTTAATTTATTCTCAGAAGTTAATTATTATTATTTTTCAATTACCAAGTGTTAGAAATAGAGGATAGAATAATAATAAATTTAATCAGGCGAGGGCAATTATTCTATCCTCTATTCTGGGAGGGACTCGATGGTTCATGAAATTCCTACGTAACCTGTGAAATCCCTAATGAGTAATTTCAGCGATTGAAAGCTTAAGGCAAAGAGCTCTTGATTAGCTTCTAGAATAACTACATGAAGGCATTCCTGTCTATTGTAAAATATGAGTTATAGTCCTCCAATTATTGCCTCTGAGAGGCACGTTTTTCAATATACTTATAATTTTTTTTATGCTAGAAGATGCTTTTAAAAAAAGTCAAACGAGGTATTTTTGGGTAAGGCAATGCTAGTAGAACATGTAAAAAAGAAAAATGATCAAAATCGGCCACGATTTGTCGATTGGAATGGAATGGCCCAATTAAACGCTGTTAATGGTCATTTTGAGCATAAGGAGTCATTTTTGACCCATGGTGCCCTTGACTTTTTTCTTCCTTATGACTAGTAGATTCGAAATATGCAATAAAAAAATTTGACCTTGAATAACATTTCAAGGTCAATTTTGTGGGGGTTAATATGAGGCTTATTTTTTTCGATCTCGCATTGGAGAATATTCTGGCCAAAGGATGACCATTATTTTTGGGACACCCTGTACACCGAGGCTTGCAGGTAGCAACTTAAGTTATTGCAGTACAGTGAAGTACTTAGGAGTCACTTTGGACTCGAAACGTAACTGGAAGGAGCACATCCACAACACAGCCAATAAGGCCACACGGACCCGGTGGGCATGTAGGAGGGTTGTTGGGAACAACTGGGGCATAACCCCCAAAGCTATGCATTGGATCTACACTGCGATTGTGAGACCGATAATTACGTATGGAGCAATAGTGTGGTGGCATCGCTGCGACACTACCATTAATAAGAGAATACTAGTCTCTCCGCAATGGATGGCTTGCCTGATGATTACAGGCGCAATGGGCTCCACCCCCACGGGGGCTATGGAGATCCTGCTTAACCTAAGACCAATAGAGATTTTTATTGAAGAAACAGCTACACATACGGCATATAGGTTCAGTATATTGGGACAGAAACCATGTCCAACGTTTAGTGCACACTGTGATATTATCCGGAGGAATCTGCAGGAACCAATTCTCAGCATGCCTTCGGACTACCAAGACCAGATAACCTTCAGCTCAAATTTTGTTACAACAATCATGATTTACCGACGGCTCGAAAACTGAACTAGGTACAGGAGCAGGGGTGTGAATTCAGGATATCACACACAGTCTCAGCATACCACTTGGCAATTATGCTACAGTGTTCCAAGCTGAGGTATTGGCCATAAATATGCGTGCGGACATCATGAACAGTGGAAGCCCTAGAGACAAACGCTTTACTATATTCTCGGACAGCCAAGCCGCTATAAGGGCATTAGCTGCAAGCAGAATAAAATCTAAGGTCGTACAGGAGAGTAAGGATAGCCTGAATAATCTAGGCCGGAAAAACGGGGTCAAACTAGAGTGGGTACCAGGGCACTCTGGCATACCTGGAAATGAGAAGGCTGATGAATTGGCTAACATAGGAGCATCCACGACACCTCTCTCACCAGAGCCAATATGTGGAATTGCACCGGCTGTTGCCAGATTGAGCATCCGTAGGTGGGCTGAAGCTGAACACAACAGAGGAAATGGAGCAGAAGTGCTACCCAGAGACAGGCAAAGCAATTTATGGTCTTTGCGGATAAGAAAAGAACGGATTCACTGCTTAATCTATGTAGAAGCAAGGTGAAACTACTGACGGCCCTACTTACAGGGCTCTGCAAACTACGGAGACACCTCTACTCCATGGGACTCACCAATACAACATGGTGCAGATTGTGCTCTGAGGACGACGAGACCCCATACCATATTGTATGCAGATGCACGACGCTGGCAGCCAAGAAGTATCTGCACTTCGGGACTACGATAATTGATGATCCAAGGAGGACATCGGAGCTGAACATCACAACTTTAAGGAAGTTCATCTCTGATACGGGTCTGGCATAGTAACAGAACGACACGTCGGGTGGCACAATAGGGCTTGTAGGCCTCGGTGCGGTTCCTCGGTTAGCCGGGCACCTTGTTTTCTAAAATCTAATCTAAATCTAGTTTGAATAACGACTTACACTTGTCATCCGTAACAGTGGTAAAATAAGCCAGTTTTTAAAAGTTGAAGAAAGGAGCATTTATGATTAATTTTAATAACGACATTCTTGAAATCCGGGTGAATTCAAAGCCACACCTATTAGTGGATCAGACGGCAGAAAAGATGGACCCATCTCATGGATTAACACTAGATTTACCAGACCAGTCATTTGGAAAGGTCGTGCAATTTCAATTCAAAATTCCTACTACATATAACATTTGCTTTCCTAAATGAAGTTATGACTTTTGTAGCTATAAGTAGAGAATACATTTAATGAACTTAATGTTACTTTATAAATATTAGTATCAAATGTGTTTTTTGTTATTAAAATTTACACCAGCACTAGTTCTGGTAAATCTAGTGTTAAAAACAGCTCGCGAATGGCGGATGTCAACAATGTGTTGTTTTATCATGATAATTGTAGACCACTTACGGCTCGAACGACTCTAAAAAAATTATTGAATTCATTTGATACCTTTTGCCGCAACCTGCTTACTTCCGAAACATTGCCCAAAGAGATATTTCGTGCATTACAACATTTTTTACTATGGTAAAAGTTAAATTCTATACAGAATGTACTAAATGGACTGATTTGTTTGCATAGAAGCCTGTCTTTCTACTGAAATGACATTGAAAAGCTACCTGTAAATAGTGGAGAAATGTATACCATAACACAAATTTCCCAAAAATGCGCATTCACTTTTTGACCTGCCTAATATATTAAAAATAGTCGAATATGAAACTGTTTTAAAAAGACTGAATGTAGTTGTAAGGTATCTAATGAATGCCTAAAGAACGGAACATTAGCCTGCCTAGTGATCCGTGAGTTGTAGCTCCCTTTAGATCCTCCTCATCATTATGCAAGGAGAATGGCTAGAACACTCCCATCCACACACTAGGGTTACAATCTCACACTTGATTGAGCCTGATTGAACTCGTCATGTTTAGTTCCCACTATGATGTCTTCTTAGCAACAAATACTCCATGGCTTATGTCTCAGGAGTCATTGGAGGTTTTCTCACTCAGGTATAATTATATTGAACAAAGAAAGGACTGAATGAAGACCTTTTAGCATGATCTTCTGGGAAATACTCTTAGGGTGTCGATTCAATCCGGAAGGGCTAGTGAGACATGTCCACGTTTCATAACCCACGAAAAATCAGGTCGTTCAAAATTGTACAAAGCACTGTATTGTAATACAAAGCAGTAGGGACTTCAAGCAATCTGAGCCCTTGGTCACCGTAACCCCCATAGGTCTATTGTGACTAGCTCCCTTGTTCACACCTTTTCAAACTTGCAGCTCCTCGCACAAAGTTTGAGCTCTTTGGGAGTGGCCTCAGCTATTTTCTGGGGCGTTAAAATGCATTATCGACTAAGGCCTCACATTCGCAGAGTGCTGTTTCTTCCTCTTCAAGGAATCAACGACAAGTGGGATCCTCTATTAGTCCCACTACTAAGGTATTTTCTTAGTGGCCCTTCGCCTGTGAGGAGTCCCACTGTCATTCCTAAATCCGTCTTTGCCAGTTGAAGGTAATATCTTGCACTATCCTTCGAAATACTGACAAGTATTTTCAAGTGCCTTAAAAACGCACGGTAGTGCGCCAGGCCATGCTCCGGCCTACACACACTGTGTGTATATTACACGAAGTATTAGAGCCGTCAATGTTAGTTTTGGAGGGGGTTATATCTTTTAGAAGATGAATCAACATATATATTTCACTTCCTTTCGAATGTAGGGAATCTTCGATAACAGAAGATACCATCGATAACAGCGATATGCATGATTCTGGGATTTCCTCCAAAATAGATCAACTTTCCTAAATCTGATGTGCTGATTCCAAAACTATAATCGTTTTTTTTTCTGCCATGTACCATTTTTTCACAATTAGTAGTTACACCTAAAATGTTTTAATGTAGTTCTGTGCATATGGAACTGAAAAGAACCCAGAAAACGAAGAAATAATACTGTTCTCATTGAGGAAATTAATGTGTTTACAACAATAAACATTGTAACAGTGTAACAGACAACAATATTGCCTTATTTTAAGTTCAATCCCTGAAAATGTTGCTTTAGGAAACATACCATAACTTAAAAATACTTCTAGAAAAAGTAAAATATGAACATACGTGGTAGTTATTTTTTTTTTTTTTTTTTTTTTTTTTTTTTTTTTTTTTTTTTTTTTTTTTTAAGGCGTGTCAACCTTAGGGTCATGAACGCCACTGAATGAAACTCGTGGTAGGTTTGGGGAGATTTAAAAGTTATTGGCATGCTACTAGGCCAGTAATCAGGCAACACTAAAATGCCATGTTTTTTTGTTTTTTTTTTTGTAAATGGGATACTAGAGCCCGATCAGATCACTACACATAAAATATTGGAAGGAGAGAGACAGCCTCGTACCAGGAATAACTAATTTAATTAATGAGTGTCTTGTGGCCCTAAAAATGGTCTTTTAACACCTTTGCACATAAAATTAGGCTCAACGGTGCAATATGTGAAGGCTTTGAATAAGGATGGCAACTGCTACTAATATATCTGCAAGATATTCCCTTGAATATCTGATGCTAAACGTAAACGGGGAGTATTTGTTGGGCCACAAATAATAAAGATGATTTCTAATAACTTATTTAAAGAAATGATGACAGACACTAAAAAAAAAAAAAAAAAAAAAAAAAAAAAAAAAAAAAAAAAAAAAAAAAAAAAAAAAAAAACAGACATGGATTGGTTTTAAGAGTGTCATCAAAAACGTTCTGGGAAATTAAAAAAATATTTTAGAAAGATGGGCTGCAATATGAGTGTGATGTACATTTCCTGCAGTCTCATTTGGATTTTTTTCCAGAAAATCTCGGATGTGTCAGTGAGAAACATGCTGAAAGATTTCAGCAGGGCATAAAGGAAATGGAATGACACTACTGGGGAAAGTGGAAATAAGTGTTATAGTGAAAAAAAAATCATGATTTGTTCCATTTTTTATACATTACAAAAAATGTTTCTGAAAATTTTCGAATTACGAATGCTTCTATTATTGTTATTAGGTCAATTAGGTCTTCCGAAGATATTCTCGCAAAAATTAGCTTGCCCCCTCTAGAAATCCAACTAAAAACAGATACACCTCGTCTAGTTAGGAATTTACAAATTCCAATACGTCAATTACGGTTGTCATGAAGGTGAGATCTATATAGTGATCGTTATGCATTGAGGTGTCATAACTTTAGCGGTTTATTCTCCACGTCATTTGTAGTTAAGTGACGTAAAAATGAGCGTTTTATCTGAACATGTAGCAGATACTCAAACTTTTGTCTATTTTTAAAACTATTGCTTTTTTTTATGAAAACTGTGCTTTCCGGATTTTTTGTTAATATGTCGTAAAAAACGACCACACTTTTAGAATCTACATTAAATTTCAAATTTGAAACACCCATTATTGAAATATTTCCATGTAAATTAAGATCTATACTAAAAGCCATATAGATGTGAACTATTGATATTAGTTTTTTCTTCAATTATTCAATATTTTATTAATCAAATATTTCTAGACTTAGAGGTTTGACTCCGCCTCAAAAGTTCCCGCCGAAGAATGTGTTCAGAATGGCTCTTTCACGCTAAAGCGCATTTATTGGTTTTGACATCGAAATCAGAAAAAATTAGATTCAAATACATTTTTTTCTAAAACAATGAGGTACCATTTTAAAGCTTATTAAATAGGGCAACTTTTGAGGCGGAGGCAAACTTCTAAGTCTACAAATAGCTGATTAATAAAATATTGAATAATTTAAGAAAACACCCATATCAATAGTTTACATCAGTATGACTTTTAATATAGTTCTTAATTTACATGGCAATATTTCAATAATCTGTGTTTCTTATTGGAAATTTAGTAGATTCTAAAAATGTGGTCGTTATTTACGATACATTAACCAGAAATCCGGAAAACACATTTAAAAAAAAGTCCGACTCGCAGGAACTGCGTCATCTTAGCGCGGTTCCAGTTCTTTTTTTTCTTTTTTTTTTTTTTTTTTTTACGGCTCATCTACATCTAGGTCATTAGCGCCGACATCTAGGGTTTAGCGAGGAATTTTACCAGCGAGCCGTGGGATGATAAAATTCCTGCCGGAGGTTGGGAATCGAACCCACCATCTCCCGCTTATGAATCCAAGGCGCTAGCCATTAGACCACGGGAGACCCCGGTTCTTGTTCATATCCCTATTCTCATTTGAAAAGCATAGAATAGAAACAGATAATATTTTCCTCGGCCTTTGTTCAAAGGGTTTTATGGCTATACCTGGGGTTAGGGTCGGGTCCGCAAGACCCTACAAACCTCTTCTAGCGATACTTCATTTCATACGTTTCAATGAATTGGAAAATATCAAATATTTTCACATATTCCTGTGTTCTTTTACTATAGTAATAATTCTACAGATAAAATCAATTAAAAAATAAAATAAAAAAACCAACAGCATAAAGGCAATTGAAAATATTCAAAAGACGTCATCGAATCTTTTTCTCTTGGCAAGCTATGTTTCTAACAATGAATTGTTTTTCTTATTTTGCCTAATCTGTTTTATTGTAAAATACATTATCCAAATATAAGCAATTAAAAAATAACAAGGAATAAAAACAGACAAAAAGAACAGTTCGAATAAGCAAAATCCATTACTTTAATGTTTTAAGCACTTATTTCTCCGATTGACATCGCCTAATCAAAACTTTCATCAGAACCTTTTTTGTAGAGCATTTAGTAAGCTTTCTAATGGTATTGTTTCGTTTACCAAGATTCTCAACCTTTTTCGAGATATTAAGGAAAATATACAGAGTTACCAAAACTTTTTATGTCTGTTAATAAAATATTTTATTCTAACCCTTCCTTAACTCCAAACGTAACCAAAATTTCAACATATTAGTTTTAATGATAGTAAAACATGCAGAAAATGTTTCAACTGAATCCCATGATTCTAAGTACCCAAACCAAAAACGGTATTCAAAAAGTATTTTTCCAATTTTCTCAAAAACGGTTAAAGCTATCGCCTTGAAAATGGTTTCATTCGTTTTACTAGCCAAAGAAGCCTATAAAACGAGTACTTACAAGCTTATGAACTCAAAAACGTAAGCGTTACGATTTTTTTTGCGCGAATTTCGCCCCAAACGCCATCTTCCAGTGGGCGGATTTTGCTGGTTAACGAACTTGACCTTTCAAATTGGACGACAGATTTTTGTACCAAATTTCATGAAAATCGGACCATCAGGGAAGCCAGAAATCCGCGAACAGACAAATATATATATATATATATATATATATATATATATATATATATATATATATATATAAATAAATATATACATATATATATATATATACAAATTTTAACCACCGTTATTTTCGGTCTCTAGGGGTTCTGAAACGCGAAATTTTCTAGTCGGCACTTCCGGATTGTTTCATTGTATCAACCTTATAAGCGGGGTTCCTCCCTATGGGGGAGGGAGGAACCGCGCTAAAAGGAACAAAAAAAAAAATAGTATTGAAAATAGACAAAAGTTGAGAAGCTCTGCTACATGATCAGATAAAACGCTCATTTTTGCTTCACTTAACTACAAATGACGTGCAGAATAAACCCCTGAAGTTATGAAATCTCAATACAAGACACCCTGTGTAGTGGTCGTTATGAATTTTTTTTCGACTCTCAAAGGCCGCCAATAATCCGCTTAATACAAATACTCATGTCATTTAAAACATAAATTACGGGTAAGAGCAATTCGATTGCTTAGTCCCTACAAATGGAAGGTTTTAGTAATTCTGGGATTTTAAAAATCATCAGGACAGGTGGTTTGCTCCAAACACAATTTACTTGTATGCTCCTAACGGTTGAACTGTTTGTTATATTAAAACGAAACTCAGCATGCGTCCTGTTCATCTAAAGAGAGAGATGTCTTGTAAAAAAAAAAAAAAAAAAAAAAAAAAAAAAAAAAAAAAAAAAAAACTAAACCTGTCCATTAGGAATGGGGGCTTACTACGTAATCGAATTATTAATTTTTTTTACTTCCTTGGCCAATATTTGACTTCCTTGCAATAAATTTGGTAGGCGTCGATTTTCGATTACGATATGCTGTAAAAATAATTAAAATCAGCCCGTTTGAAGTTGCGGTTTACTCCAGAACAGCCGAGTCATCTGTTCATTACAAATATAAAATAGAACACAGTACATGCACGAACACAACATCATTGGTGACAGATTTTACATGACAGAAAAAAGAAGATTTTTTTTACCTGATAGTAAGAACTGTTTAGGGAAAGAGATATAGTTTTATCACCAAACGGCGAAAAACTACAGTAAATTAATAAATATAAAATAACAGAACTATTTATGATTATTTTGAATTTATATAATTTGGGAGACTTGTTGGACTTTTTTTCTGTTCCATCTTCAGTTTTTTTCATCCTTCCAGTATTTTTTTGTTGACTGGAATCCATAGGTTGTACTATTTTATTTGTCTCTTTATTACTATGGTGATTTGATCTTAAAATTCCTTTGAACAATGGTCGGCTTTATTTTTCATATTGTCATTCAAATAAAGATTATTATTTGCCGATTTTACTTTTTTTTTCTTTTTCGGATACCAGAATTCTGTTTCTTACGTGTATTAAACGAGCATTTGCAGCCTTCGTTAAATATTTTTAAAAATTGGAAGATTGGTTTACAAAAGATAACGTAAAGTTCAAGCTCCTGTGAGGAAGAAATTTGAGAGAATAATAATTTTAATTCTTTCTATAGTAAATAAATACTAATATGTATTATTGTTTTTATAGAAAATTACATTTGCAGAGACATCACGCGGAGAAGCCTGAAAAGTTCAAACAATTTCTACACTCCATGGAAATTTACATTAAAATGTCTTTCTCTTAGGCGAAGAGGTTTCAACTGATTTACGAGGCTATAGAATTTCAGGTTATGTTTTGGCACTTATCTGATATTTAGGAAATATTGTAAAATATATTCACAGGTTGATTTATGTTTAAAGCTTTTTATAACTCAATCGGGAAAATTTATGAATTATTCATATTTTCCGATTGTCATGTGGAAATTTGTATTACTTTTATCTGCTAGTGTTGTCTGCATCACTACTAGAAATGGAGGTGACCTGTCTCTCTGGATTGATAAACATCAAGTTAAGATGTTTAGTGGTGGGTTATGGAATTATGAATTTCGCCAATTACTTTTTGCTTTTTTTTTTTTGTATATTTATTTATTTTCTAAGTTCATTTAATTTGCAGGTTACGCTATGGAAATTTATGCAATAATGGATGGTCGTGTTCTTCCTCATATTTTGGAACCTAACTTTGAAGAGCACTTACCAGTCATACCATCAGAGGTAAGCTACAGATCCAAATTCTTTTATTTTCTTGTTATTCTTATAATCCAGAAAGTAAACTTGCCAGAACTGAATCCTGTTTTACCTCATAATTCAATTTAAGTATTTTATCAATAGGTTATTCGACATTATTTGACAGCAAGGCAAATTAAATCCTCTCCTGAATCCTTTAAAAACGTCAAATCAGCCGGCAAAGTTATAATATGCTTATAAAACAGTTTATCATGTATGCATAAACATTTACATATATAAAATATTCTGTGGCAAATAAAATAAGATTCGATTCATTATATATATATATATATATATATATATATATATATATATATATATATATATATATATATACATATACATATATATATTATGTTATACTATATTATATTATATTATATTGTGCACATAAATGTTTATACAAGCATCACAGATGATATATTAGTTTTGTGATATAAATCTTTAGTGTAATTAAGTAAAACACTTAATTTCATTAAACTCAATTATGATTAACAGCATTTACATTCCTTTTGAGTTAGCTAGCTAAAACTATATGCCAATTTTGGCTTTCTTTTTCCAATTTTTGAATTGGCATAAAGTGAGTTTTAGACACTTTTCAGCAAACTTCTTGTCAACAAGTTTTATTATTTTATAGTTTATCCATAATGTATACATGGTAATTGTGAAGTTTAGGGGCCTTGTTACAGATTTTTTTTTTACTGGAAGTTCTATGAGGTATTTTGGTGGACTAAACACAAATCCATTTTAAAAAAAGTCGCTCTCAGCTAGGAAAAAAGTTAATTACCACTAAAGTTCACTGTTATCCAGGTTAGGAAAGCTCGCGTAAACAACAATATTTGTAAACATGCTCATGCGCAGGGATGTAAAATTGGGAAGAACCCTCATTTTAAATGTTGATAAATTATTTTTGAAAATTTATTGCAAATTTTTTCTCATCTGTCATAATCTTTCACATTATGGGCGTATGTGCTAACCGTTTCCGCTCGCTTCACTCACTCTAGTCAATCCAACTCTCTAAAATTAATAGAATTCTTAGAAGTGATGTTCGGTAGATTCAAATCCGCAATGACACAGAAAAATGTCCTTAAGAAAGATTATTTCTATTTAACTCTAATTTCTCGCCACATTTTCCACAATCAATGTAATTGGTTTGAAGCTTATTGTCGACTAAAAAATTAAATAATTCTTTTTTCTTGTGAACAATTGCTAGAAATTTGTGCAACTTCATTATTATTAAGCAAAGTTATCTTACTTTTTCGCAATTATCAGAGCACACTAATTACAAAGGCATTAGCTAATTATTAAGGGATTTCTTTCATATAATACTTTTCAACAGCAAAACAAAAAATTTGGAGAAAGAGTAATATTTGAATGATGTCAGCAACAGCAATTTTCGTATTGCTTATCAATCTCCCTACACCCTTCTTCATTGGCTTTGTTCCCTATTTCATAAAATATAATCCTAGCTGTGAGGGGGAAAAAATCTTGACTTATTAGTGTATTATATATTGATATTTATACATTTATAAATGGGTTTAGCTAACTTCAGTACAAGTTAAATTATGTTTCTTTGTAAAATTAATTAATCTACTAATCTTTTAATTGTGATTTCGAAGCATATTAATTTTGTTCATTCTGGTTCAACGTAAAATTCTTTTAAGGTTAACTATGTAAATTTTACTTGGAAGAGTGGGATGAAGAAATACTACTACAATTTTGATAGGCTTCAATCATTTGATGAAGCTATCCTAGAACCTCCAGTCATAACAATAAAAACAAAAGGAAGAATTCCAAGAAGACCTAAAGGTGAAGATATTTTATTTTAATAAGTTTCTTTTTAGTTTAATGTCACCTCGAATTGTTTGAAACATTTATTTCATTTTTTGTTTTCTTTAGTATTAGTATAGGACTCTAATTTAAAAACATTTTTTTTTTCTGGTGAAGTAGACTGGGCTTGCAAATCAAATGTGTTTTTTTTTTTTTTCAGAAAATCAAACATTTTATTTTGTTCTATTTTTCTGCCCAAAACATAGTAAGAAAATAAAAATTAACAGGGTGTCTACTGCACGAAAAAGTCATGAATTTAGAAGTCACGAAATTTCAGTTCTTACCGGAGTGTAACGTAATCCTGGTACTTTGGTGCATTTGTAATTGTTGCCGTTTCTGTATGCATTCACAAATCAATTATATATTTTAGTGCAGTGCCTCCCTCCCTCCATAGGGAGGAACCCCGCTTATAAGTTTGACCTCATGAACAATCCGGAAGTGCCGAATAGAAAATTTTATGTTTCAGAACCCCTAGAGAATGAAAATAACGGTGGTTCAAATTTGTGTATGTATATATGTATGTATATATATATTTATACATATATATATATATATACATATACATATATATACAGGGTGATTCAGGTCTAAGTAACCAAACTCTAGGAGGTGATTGTACACATAATTTCCAACAAAAAAGTTCATTTCAAGTATGGTCTGATTCCGAAAGGAAAAGGAGCTATGTCTAATTTTCTGTTTTTTTAACGTACTCATGTTTTTTAACGAATAAGAAAGAATTGCTCAAAAACTATTCAAGATAAGTAAATTGTAATTATGCCATCATAAAATAGACAAAATTTCCTTTAAAAAAAACAGCAATTTAATTCATTAAAACCATAATTAAAAGATACTTTTTGGGCGTTCAATAACACACTTCTGTTTTTATCAATGAATCACAGTTTTTTATAATAATGAATTATAATAATAAATTATAAAATTGCGAAAAAACTGTGATTCATTGATAAAAACAGAAGTGCGTTATTGAACGTCCAAAAAGTATGTTTTAGTAATGGTTTTAATGAATTAAATTGCTGTTTTTTTTAAAGGAAATTTTGTCTATTTTATGATGGCATAATTACAATTTACTTATCTTGAATAGTTTTTGAGAAATTCTTTCTCATTCTTTAAAAAACATGAGTACGTTAAAAAAACAGAAAATTAGACATAGCTCCTTTTCCTTTCGGAATTGGACCATACTTCAAATGAACTTTTTTGTTGGAAATTATGTGTACAATCACCTCCTAGAGTTTGGTTACTTAGACCTGAATCATCCTGTATATATATATATATATATATATATATATATATATATATATATATATATATACATATATATATATATATACATACACACATAACTACATACACAAATTTGAACCACCGTTATTTTCGTTCTCTAGGGGTTCTGAAACATAAAATTTTCTATATATATATATATATATATATATATATATATATATATATATATGTATATATATATTTGTCTGTTCGCTCTTTCCTGGCCAGCAGAATCCATCCACTGGAACATGGTTTTTGGAGTGAAATCCGTGCGAAAAAAATCGTTATAAAAATTGTTACTTCATATGCTTGCAAGTACTCGTTTTATAGGTTTATTCGCCTATAAAAACGAATGAAAGCATTTTTGAGGCGATAGCTTTAACCATTTAAACCTTTACAAATGTCATTAGGATTAAGAATGGAACCGCGCTAAGATGATGCAGTTCCTGCGATTCGGATTTTTTTTTAAATATTGAAATTCTATACAAAGGGCCTATTTTAAGCCAATAGTTAAGGATTTTTCATTTTGATTGAAATTATTTTCTTTTTAATGAGCATGAAATTTGCTTTTCAAATCATTAAAATGTCACGAAAAAGTCCCGAAATTGGCTTTCACAAAAGTAGTAGACACCCTGATTAACCCTTAAGTCAAAACATTTCTTTATTTATTCACTCACTCAGTATTCTGTTTTCCTAAATCTTGAAATGGAACTAACATCCAACTTCATTTAGTTGCTACAAATGTATTTATAAGTTATTGTTGCAATATGATTACATTCATTTGAAAACTTATGACAGAATTTTACCACTGATGTTCTTGAAGGGGTGGCTCATGTACTTCCTAAATATTAATGATGAATTTCATTATTTGGATAATCAACTTGACCTTTAAAAAAGTTTTTATTGAAATAAACATAAAATAATTAAAATTCAAATCATCGTAAATTTCAAATAAAAAAAAAACGTTTTATTGAGGAATGCGAAAATGAGGAATATATATAAGCATGTGTTGCATATGTCTAAGCAACCCCATCAATATGGTGAATTCTATTATACCATAAAATGTTTCTAGAACTAAACCTGCATTTCTGTTGTCATATAAATAGGAATGTCTCTGAAAACAATATTTCTTACTGAAAGAGGATTTTAGTATTTATTGATTCATATGATTGTAGCTTCTACATTTTTATTGGTACTTTTGAACATTATGTAAATTATGTAATTAAGCAGAATTTGTACTAGAGCCATTCAGGTGGAGACAAAATCTACAAACCTTCTTCCATAGGAGGGAAACGTTGAAATTATAAAAATGACAAGGTAAATGTAAACTGCTAAAAATACTTTTGAGTTAATATGCATCACTTTAAGTATAAAATGAGCGAACACCAATTTTTAAAATCATGTACAATAAAAAGGGCAATGTAACACTGGCTGATGGACACGAAAATAATTGCACCTTAGAAATGGAAATGTTAAAATGAGCTTTTGAAAGAGCTCTAAAGGAAGTAACATATTTATCTTTCTTTCCCCTGATCTTTGTACTTAACTAGGAGTGATCAATTCTACAGAATATTAATTACTGTAAATAATAAACTAGACAAAATAGAATAATATTTGTATTGTACTAATAACCATTGTTTTTAGCCTAATGAAACCAACAGAACAAAATACCTTGAGATACCCTTGCATAAATGCCCAGCAAGCTGAAAATTTGCATGAACATTAGGGACATCATTATAATTAAATTGTGAAAAGTCGGCAAATGGTTAGTTTTATTATAAAAATATCTCAGATGAATTTTGTAAATCAAGTAATTATCTTCAAAAATTGTCCATACACTTTTTCTCATAACATTAATAATTTCTGAGAAAAAGTGATTCCAAAATTTACTTTAGTTGTTAACTACACTGGTTGTGTACATCATTGGACGCATAATATATGTAAAACTATTAGTCTGCGTGACTAATACATTAATATTGAAAGTTAATAACGGATATAGTCAATCAATCAATCAATGGTGAAATCTATGAAGACAGATTGAGATATTGCTCGAGGAAAAATATTTAACCTTTATGCTGCGTAATGGTCGTAGGGCTAGATGTGATGGTGCGGGATGGCCTAGTGCCTGGAGTGCCCCGTGTGCTGAATACCTTTGTCACATGATGTTTCCTCGGAAGATAATTCTCTTGTATTTTGCATTCCACTAGTTCAAGGAATAGGTGCTGCTTCTATTGGTGTTTCTCCAATAGAAGCATTTTGGGATACATCATCAGAACCCTCATCGTCATCCAAAGAAAACTGTGCTTCACTTTCGCTTGTACAGAATAAATTTTCTTAGAAATATTTACACACACAATTGTTCATTTGAAAAGCACAAAATATACTAGAGAATGGTGCAGTAAATTCCAGGTAATGAGAAACAATGGTTGGTAAAAAAAAAGGGAGGGAGAAGATACGTACAGATAGGCTAACTAGTTGGAAGCTAAAATGACAAAAGTGAAGTCCTGTGCCCTTATCGGCTTTGAAGGACACTGCAGCTTCTATAAACAGGCTACAGGTGGCAATAGTTCAAGGAGTGATATAATTGCTTGTAGCAGCCAAGCTCAACACAAGTCGAACTGATATATCAGTCCATAGTGTTCAGGGCACTGCTCCCTCCAGACTGAAATATCAGCTTGTAGCTCTCCCGGCACTGAACCCACCAGACTGGTATATCAGTCCGTAGCAGTGTAAGGGATAAAGAGACTGTTTGAAGCATTGGAAGAACCCACGAATGTAAGAATGGGTACAATTGATCAGCATATTGATACCAATGACTCAAGAGTAAATAAAGATTTTAAAAACTTCTAGAGTGGTTTTCATCACATAATCCTGTCCGGAGGTTAACAAAATTTTGTCTATCGCCAGTGGAGTCATTGGTAATGATAAAATTAACTGCCATAAAGCTCATGAAGTCGGGATTTCCACCATTTCGAAAATTATGGGACTGACATTTGATAATATTAAACTCAAACAGGCTGATAAATTACTTCCTCTTTCAGCTATGATTATAAAAATTCATAATAAGAAAGTACCCGTTGACCCTGCCTTATTATTTCAACGCATGAGTATTACTACGGCATTTGACGATACAATTGAAAACTATTTTGAATACGAATTGGCTCCTTGCTCGTTGTCCTTATTTGATGAGGTTGGAATGCAAAAATTACAAAAATCAGCCATTTATGATTTTTTAAGAAAGTAGACATTCATACTGACAACTTAAATGTTATATGTACTATTGAGGAAGGGTCTCCCCATGGTCCGTGGCCTTAGATTTTCATGTGGAAGATGGGGCTTGAGTCGCTCCGGCAGCAGGGATTTTCTCATTTCAAGGCCTGTTGAGAAAATTTCCAGCTGCACCATGGATGTTGGCGCTAATGGCCCAGATGTCTGCGCACTATCGAAAAATGGGGTCTCCCGTGGTCTAGTGGCTAGCGCGCTAGATTCATAAGCGGGAGATGGTGGGTTTTATCCCCACCGGCGCCAGAAATTTTCTCATCTCAGGGCTCGCTGAGGAAATTCCTGGCTGCACCCTGGACGTCGATGGAGGATATTTATTGCATTGTGTGGTTTTGTATCAAGTAGACACATTCAGCAACATCTCCGATGAATATGTTCAGTATCAGCAGTGTTCCGGAGAGGTAAAACAATAGTTTTTAATCTGTTTGAAAAACAAAATGTTATTACATGTGCAAAAACTTTCGAAGATATGAACTTTAGTCACCACCGGAATTCACTTTCTTCTTTCTGTGTATGGAGCTCCAAAAAAAATTACTTGCATTGACAAGTTACGTTACTTATCTTTTGCAAAACATACACGTAATAAAAAACGTGTGCAATTATCTTGTCTTATCACCAACATCTTTATCATATATATTACCAGGTTCAAGTGTGGCTTGGTAATCAACTGGACCAAGAAGAGTGGGGCTGGAAGCTAATTAATATTGTATTGGTCCAATCCACACTCTACTTCCACCTACACCAGAAAACCTTAATACTATTTTTGCAACTGAAAAAAGAGGTGTAATTTGAAATGCGGCTGCAGAAAAGTAGGCTTATATTGTTCACCAGCATGTACCACATGTCAAGGCCAGTTGTGTTCAAATGTTTAATCTCCAACAGAAAAATATCCTTACACCAACAACAAAACAACTGATGTATCGCTGTTACAACAACTTACTTCAACTGAGGAAGAAGAAGAAACGAAACAGATGGTCACGATGATGATGAATAAGGTGGCCAGGGAAACCCCCATGAAGTAGGCATACCAGGGAAACCTCGTTAAAGACACGTGCTTAGTAGGTGGCGTCATGTGCATACCATAGAGAATACATCTAAAGTAAATTGCTTTTTCTCAGAAATGGTTAGTGTTACAAAAAAAGTGTGATGACGAATTTTTTAGATAATTGCATGATCTAGAAATTTCTCTAAAATATTTTATCATAAAACTAACTGTTTCGCTGAAAAATCTATAATCAGACATCTTTACTTATCATCATTGTTTTGGCTCAATTAGTTATATCTGATTTCAAATGAAATAAATAAATTGTAAATAAATGAATTAATTACAATATACTTCATAAATTTCATTTTTAATTAAGAATTCAGACTCCTGTAAATCTGATACCATGGTGTTTGCCATTTTTCTTGATCTGCACTTTTCACATTCACTGAAACAATATTTTTTAAATAAATAAATGAAAATGCAACAATATTATCAGAGAATAAATAGATTAAAAAATAATTTACTCAAGACTCAATTTGTTCATTAATTGGTACATTTTCATAATCTTCACTGAAGTGCATGCATCTGGCTTGCCCGTTACTTTCATTTATTCCTCGCTTCTAGAAATTTCTGCCATTCCAATCTATAATTAATTAGTAAAATTAGTGCAAGTGTATTTAAAATAGTGTAGTGTATATGTAAATATAACTAGATAGGCTATATACAAACCCTTTTTTTATATGTTCATTAGAAAGAGTATTTCTTTAAATTGATCTAAATAATCAAGCTTTGTAAATTATAATTTTATAATTAATTATACTAAATTATAATTAAAAATGGATGTGATATAATATAATAGCATTGGTATTAGGTGGATACTACATATTAGTTAGATTAATACATGCCTCTAAAGTATTAACATTAGGTAAACAAATCACATTACATGGGGCCTATTCCTTGCTATCGGAAAACCTTGTAAGCAATACACAAAAAAATAATAATTAACAAAATTATTGAATTTTCTTTGGGGTGTTTAGTTGAATATGCTATATTTAAATATGTGTGAATGTAAGAGTTAAATATGTTTAATGTAGATGGGTCGATAATTTTTAATTTTAGCGCGGTTCCTCCCTCCCCCATAGGGAGGAACCCCGCTTATAGGGTTGATACAATGAAACAATCCGGAAGTGCCGACTAGAAAATTTCGCGTTTCAGAACCCCTAGAGACCGAAAATAACGGTGGTTAAAATTTGTATATATATATATATATATATATATATATATATATATATATATATATATATATTTGTCTGTTCGCTCATTTCTGGCTTCCCTGATGGTCCGATTTTGATGAAATTTGGTACAAAAATCCGTCGTCCAATTTGAAAGGTCAAGTTCGTTAACCAGCAGAATCCGCCCACTGGAAGATGGCGTTTGGGGCGAAATTCGCGCAAAAAAAATCGTAACGCTTACGTTTTTGAGTTCATAAGCTTCTAAGTACTCGGTTTGATAGGCTTCTTGGGCTAGGAAAACGAATGAAACCATTTTCAAGGCGATAGCTTTAACCGTTTTCGAGAAAATTGGAAAAATAGTTTTTGAATACCGCTTTTGGTTTGGGGACTTAGAATCATGGGATTCAGTTGAAACATTTTCTGCATGTTCTACATTCATCAAAACTAATATGTTGAAATTTTGGTTACGTTTGGAGTTAAGGAAGGGTTAGAATAAAATATTTTATTAACAGACAAAACGTTTTGGTAACTTTGTATACTTTCCTTAATATCTCGAAAAAGGTTGAGAATCTTGGTAAACGGAATAATACCATTAGAAAGCTTACGAAATGCTCTACAAAAAAGATTCTGATGAAAGTTTTGATTAGACGATGTCAATCGGAGAAATAAGAGCTTAAAACTTTAAAGTAATTGATTTCGCTTATTCGAACTGTTCTTTTTGTCTGTTTTTATTCCTTGTTATTTTTTAATTGCTTATAGTTGGATAATGTATTTGATAATAAATCAGGTTAAGAAAAACAATTTAATCTTAGAGATATGGACTATATGGAGATATAACTTTTCAACTGCCTAGCGGGGTCCTTCCTATGGCGGGTTGGCCTATCCAGGTAAGATCGTAAATAAGACCTTTCTTGAAAGTAAAGATGGAACTGTCAACTTTGGTCCTCCTCTGCCTCCCGGCACTTTAAATGCTGACGAAGGCTACCAATGAGTAGCTGAAACGTCCTAAATATAGATTTTTTAACAAAAATCGTATTGAGGTTTCTTTAGCCGAATCCCAACCATTCCATCTTTACTTATCACCTCGACGGCTAACTATCTAATCTTCATGTTTTCTAGAAATGTGGACCCAAAATAATAACAGCTTCTATTTTAATCATTTTAAATGAGTCTAGAGATAAGAACGGAACCGCGCTAAGATGATGCAGTTCCTGCGAGTCGGACTTTTTATTGTAGTAAACACCGTGTCCTCTTGAGATTTAGTTTTGGCTTAGATGAATAAAGGAATTTGGAAAAAACAATTATGAACAATTTGGATTTATTTACTGACAGCCTACTTGAAAAAAATTGCAAGGAATTAGAAAGACCTTAATACTTGTTAGCTCAACATGGTTCTAATGTAAGAAGATTACACATGTACTTTATGGTTCCTAGACAGGCTGCCGATGAGGAAGCTACAACTGTTGACTAAAAAAATACTTTCAAATTACTGTGTGTTAGAAAAATTGCAGTTACAACTTCTAAAACCAATCAATTTACTGTTATAGTAATATTTTCACTCGAGCAATATTTATTTAATACATGTATTTTTTTTTTTACATGTTTGTACTCCACTACATAAAATGTTATGTATTCTATTATTTTTAGTGTTCAGTCTTCTCTTGCCCTGCTCTGGGAACAGTTCTGGTGTTGCTTCCTTTGGACTGGGATTGCTGATTGAAAGCAGGAAAGGAAAACCATTGCCAGGAACTCCTTTACGGCTTAGATTACGCAAGGAGTGTGCCCAAAGAGGTATTAATTATTTTTTAATTTATACGTTGTAAATAATTCAAATGGACTTGCTATTGACTTTGTATTAATAAAAATACCTAAATATTTTTCCAGAAACCACTGGATCAGTTATTATATCACTTCTACACATCTTTGATAATTCTTTTACTTACATACTCAATACAATTATATATATATATTCTAATATTTGGAGGCTCAGGGTCCTTAAAGCAGAAAATATTTATTCAAACTACTTTTTTTTATTACGCCCGACATTTGCATCTTTTCGCACCTCTTCAGGGGCACTTCTGCAACTAGGTATTATTTTTGTGTATCCAAAAAATTTGTTTTAAATATAAAAATTATTTAATGCTCCCATAAATGTATTCAAATAAAATCGATTAAGGCAACTACAGAAGAAAACGAAATATCAATATGACACGACCATATTGTACATTGTTAATCTTACGCCAGTCTCCAGGCTGAGAACTTTTTTTGTAAGTATCATTATTTTAATGCATTTATGGGAGCATTCAATAATTTATATATTTTGAAATTATTTTGTTTGGATGTACAAAAAAGAATATCCACTGATGAGATGCAAAAAGATAGACAAAACATGTCAGGCGTAATAAATAAAGTAGTTTGAAGAAATGTTTTCTGCTTTAACAAACCCAAGGCTCCAAAGATTTAAAAAAAATTAGATATATTTTGGGTCATCTGAAAGAATGAATAATATATATTTACATGCTTACTTACTACGGTGCCACAACCCAATGTCAAGTCTCCCTCTTCCAAAAGCTTCCGCCAATTGTCTATTTTTTTTTGCAGAGTCCATCCAGTTTCTGACACCCAGGATAGACCTAGAATCCTCCGCCACACAGTCAGACCTCTTCATTCTAGGTCTTCCTCTTTTTCGGATCCTATAGAGAGATTCAGTGAGGAATTTTTTTTTTTTTTTTTTTTTTTTTTTTTTTTTTAATTTCACCTTCTACCATTCTTGCAACATGTCCAGCCCACCTCAGTCTACTCAATTGCATTAACTGGACTATGTCTGGATCCCTGAACATTCCATATGGCTCTTGGTTAGTACGACACCTCCATTGTCCAGCTACTTGTCTAGCTCCATATAAAACCTCAAAATCTTTCTCCCAAACACCATGAGGTTTGAGAGGTTGTCTAAGACTCACAGCCATACAAAAGGACTGGCTGAATTAGTGTTTTGTACAAGTGGAGCTTAGTCTTCCTGGATAGGGCATAGCCCCAAAACTGCTTCCATACGCTGAAATAGTGTTGGTTGGATATTAGGATTTTTCATTTTATTTCTTGATCTGGTTTCTTAATTCTTGCCACGAGTGACCCGAGATATGTAAATTCATCCACTTTCGAGAAGCCATACTACCCTATCTGTACTACTTCTCCCAACCTGGGATCTTCCTCTGTAACCAAGAACTTAGTCTTGTCTGCATTTACCTCAAGGCCAAGTTTCCCCGCAGGGCCAACCAGAGCAAGAGAGGTCTCAGTGTCATCTCTAACAGTGTTGGGAAAAAATTATTCAGAATGATGAATAACGATTAATGAATAAATGTATTATTTTATTCACGAATGAAGAATAATTACTTTCATTCATTATTCGTTATTCTGTGAATGAAATTTATGTTTTATTCACAAATTATTCGAATCATCAATCAGAATAAACATATTTTAGTGAATAATGATAGATTTATTGTGATGTTGGCAGCCGGAAATATGTATATATATGTGTGTTTGAGTAGGATTAACCAGTAGACCAACTAGAAGTAAATAATAACGAATGATGAATAGCGAATAATTCTGAGAATAATTCATGATGTACCGTGTGAATAAGATAATTCAGTGAATTATTCATCATTCACTAAAAATTTATTTGAATAATCATTCGAATAATGCCCAACACTGATCTCTAAGAGAGTGCACAACAATGTCTACGTCATCCCCATAGGTCAGAAACTATATTAGCCTACCAGAGATTCTCCCTCTAACCTGTATATCTGCTTTTTAACTGCATATTCCAGTGCCAAGTTGAAAAGGAGGAAGCCGGTGCATCTCCATGACAAAGTCCTTTGCTGGCAATGAACTCTCTGGATCTGCTCATGTTCACTTGCAAAATACACCTCACGCCTTTTATCGACTATTCAACTAGACTTATGAGATCACGAGGGATTTTGAGCTCGCTTAGTGCTGTAGTTCCTGTAGGTTTATGCTATCATAGGCAGCCCTTAACTCAATAAAGAGGTGGTGTGTCTTAATATTATATTCACAACCTCTCTCGAGAATCGCCCTTAGCCTGAAAATCTGGTCAGTTGTGGACTTGCCAATTCTAAAACTACACTGATAAGGGCCTAACTCCCTCTCTGTGCAAAAGGTGCTGGAAGACAATATTAGAGAGGACCTTATAGCCACTAGCGAGCAGGGATATTCCTTGGTACATAGCAGCTTACCCCCTTTTTTATGTATAGTGCCAATTGTCGATTTGTTCTAATCTGAGGACTACATTTCGTCTGACCATATAGTGAGTAGTTGGTCCTGCAATAGTTTAAGTACTGGAGCTGAGTCCTCAGTTGGTATATATATATATATATATATATATATATATATATATATATATATATATATATCAGAAAAAAATCTGTCCCATAACAGGCCACGAGGGCCCAGAGGGGCAGATACTAAAGAGGCATCTGATTCATGACCATACGGCACACTAGGGAGATAGTGTGGTCAGTACTATGTTCCGGTTGCCTGATTTTGCAGGTACCCATTAATAAATTAATTGAGGGCTGGGTTGGCATAGGGACGGTCAGGGAGACCGAATCCATCCCACAAACAAAGACACTAGAAGATAAAAATCTTTAGTGGCTTGCTCAGGATTCGAACTCATGTCCTCAAGAATATTAGTCCAGTGCTCTACCACTGAAATAAATATATATATATATATATATATATATATATATATATATATATATATATATATAAAATACACTACCACAAGTCTTGCAACTAATTTTTGGCTAATGTTTAGTGCCTAGATGCAGAAGGGACGTAAAAAAATAAAAAATAAATAAAACTACTGGAGAAACTTTTTTTTTTTCTTTTTTTTTTAATTTTCAATAAATTATTTCATTATTAATAATCGTCGTAAAAAAACTTTTGAAGTATTATTTTTTTAAATTTTTCTGCTACACTCATTTTCTTCTACAGTGGGTTATTTATGAATTTATTTGTAGCTACCACAAAAATTGATTTTATTCTTAAAATTAAAATTTGTATTATTTTTGTTAAGGTCCTGACCCAGAGTGTGATAAAAAATGTGCTAATGGTGGGTGGTGTAACCGTGACAAGATATGTCAATGTAAAGATGGATATATGGGGCAGTATTGTAAAACTGCCCTTTGTTATCCTCAGTGTGTGAACAATGGTACCTGTACAGCACCTGGAACTTGTACATGTCCTCCAGGATTCCAAGGACGACATTGTGAAGGAGGTAAATTAATCAATACATCAGTGTACTTATGAATTGTTTTTATGCCTGTTGCCTAGTCTTGTTGCTTCAATATTGGACCAAAAACATATAGAATTGTTCTTAAAATTTTTAAATTATCCTATTTCTGCAGAGTGCTTTTCGAAATAAGTTCTAATCAAAGAAGTGTCCGAACCAAGATCTATACAGCTTCAAAAGAATTCCCTTGATATATTCTGACATTGAGTAAGTCACAAATCTCTTATGATGGGGTCTTAGTGTCGATATTTCCCTAACAAAAGTAATAAATTTAATGTAATTTATGCATAGCATGTATGCCCATAAGCAACAGGTGACGACACGACGGGTGAGGATGCCCTTAAAATTTACAACATTTTTGAACAAATGGTTTATGAACATTTCAAATGAGAGTTCTCTGTTTCCCCAATGTTACATATCTGTGCATGCGCGTGTTTACAAATACGCTGTTTACGCCTACTTTTATAACCTTCCTAACAGTGAACGTTAGTGCTTAATAACTTCTTTCCTAGTTGAAAGCGAACTTTTTTTTAACGGATTCGTGTTTAGTGCATCAAAATACGTTATTGTTCAAAATTTGAAAGAAATCGGTTTTGAGGACGCTAAACTTCAGTTTTACCTAAAGTTATATACGGTGCATGCCCCCGGGGCATGCACCGCAGTTAACATGTTAATTTCCGGAAATACATAAAAAAAAAAGGGTAAAAAAATAGCACTAAAATCTCTTCACACTTCTGGACCTACTCCTGCACACAGTAAGTGCCGGAAGCGAGCCCTTAGAGACCCGGAAATGAACACAGGTGGATCTGAACTGACTGGAAGTGGGCCAGGGTGACCCAGGTGTGAGGCCGGGCGCAAATTGAGCCCAGCGCAGACGCAGCACAGGGGCTTCAGAAATATCGAGAAAACAGACAGAGGAGGTCCGTAGGACCCAGTTCAGAAACGGTAACGCAAATTGGACCCAGCTCAGTAACTTGCCTAGTTCCGATAGAAGCCACGCGCTGCGTTGCTGAGCCTTGAGTCCAAATCTGACGATACGAAAACAGTACGCTTTCTTTATCGTCCGTATTTTTAAAAAAATGAAAGAGAGGGTAATCTAGGAACTTTTTGAGAAAAAGAGAAACTCATGGCTAGTTTAATATTTTAAAAACGATTTTGGATATACTGCTCGAAATATTAAGTAGATTTAAAAATATAGTGAAACAAAAATATTATCTTATAATATCCTCCAAAAGAAAATTCTGAGGTCAAGCTAAATTAAAAACACCCTAGTATGATCATCACATATTCCATAAATATTTCATTTATTTATTTCCTCTCCTTACACACTCATTTTGGCCTTCAGGCCATTTTCAAATCACTAGAAAAAAATAATAAAGTGTTAACATCTCATTGGACCCTCAAAGCCATTTATATTAATATAACTTTAGAATTTTCTTTTTTAAACCTAATTTTAATTTTTAAATCCTTCTCCCAAATTTTAATTAATTTACCCAGTTAAAAAACATTTTTTCTTTCTTCTCTACAAAATTTCCAATTTTCCTACTTATATTATTTCTAAGGCTATTAAAATGGTTTTTACAAGTATCTAATGATTTTAAAATACACTCTACATCTACTATTACATTTATTATATCTATCTGGGCATTCGTCAGAAACAAATCTACATTTTCATTTAATTAATTACTTCCTAAGGGATTTTTATATCAGTTAAATTCACAACCAGTTCTTTCTTATAAATACTCATTATACTTCTTTATTAGTTCACTATCCGTATCATTATTTCTAAATAATAAATTTTCTCTTATATTCTTACAATCTACAAAGGTTATATGTTTACCATTTTTATACCTTTTTATTATTATGGTGCATCGATTGCTCGGATCATTAGCGCCATTTTATATCTATTATCACATTTTAGTTTTATTATTTTTATTCTCTGGTATGTTTGTAGTTTATTCCTTAATTTACCAAGATTTAAGTTATTTCCTTATCATTACATAATCTATGAAAACATTGAACTCTTCTTAACATTTTACCTTAGCATTAACATTTAGTTTATTAATAATAGAATTTAAATCTTTCTTAGTACTCCCAACAAGCCAGTATCCTTGATTAATATCAAAACCAATTAGTTCTTCAGCAGATTTATTAAAAATGTCAGTATTTTTTAGTTTCTTTAAAACGTTAGGCTGACAACAATTTTCGAACCATACAGAAAATGTGGTGGAATTTAAAAATTATTTTTACATTCTTTTAAATAATAAATTTCCTCCAGTGCCTTAAGGTGCTTTTTTCTTTCTAAAAACAAATCCTTTACTCAACTTTAATCCACTAAAAATTGTTTACACTCCTCCTTTTTTCTTTTTAAATACTCATTCATCGAAGCTCCTTTTTGATCTGCTTCCAATCTAATTATATTATAACCGATGGACCCTTCAAGGGAAGACTTGCATCGAAAAAAATGTACTCCACCTTCAAACACTGACAAATGCACGTGGAGTAGAACATGAACTGGCACAAGCCAGCAATTTTGATTTGTAAATTTTCTTTGGGGGTAGGAATAAAAAAAAAAAATTATCTCATATCCTTATTTACTCCAGAAGAACAATTGAATTCATACATTTTGAAGGGAGACTAGACTTCAAATTTATTCTCAACGAAATTTGAAATTAAAAAAATTGAATTAACCCCAAAAAATGAAATGAAGTGAATGAAACTTAGGCCATATTAAAAACCTACCAAATGTGTGCCTATTAATGTGTTTACTATATTTTTAAATGAGTATTTACTTTGAAATTTTAATATACAACTCGACAACAATTTTATAAAATACATGAGATTATTAAAGTGAAATTAAAGGAAAGGAATGCAGTGCTCAGAGGCCAATTGGAAATGAAGTGAAGGTAGCAATATGTCTTAGGCAAGGATAGTTTTATTTTATGTACATATCATATTTAACAATTTTATTTAAAATAACAGAAAAAATGAGACAAGAAAAATAATTAACGAACCGGAGAATGAACTAATACAATAAGTAAAATAAGTAAATAGACAAAATAATTCAATCTCAATGAAGGTTTGTGTTGTTTCTTCCTCATCATGTTGATTGATAATCGTGGGCGTTAGTAAATATGATGGATTATCAGCTAATTCTCAACCATCGTTCCGAGATTGAGGATAAATTTTGTCTTCAGCTTTTGTAACTGCAACAAATAGTTTTCTTCTTCTTAACTGTTGATATTGCAAGGGCATAACTTTTGTTAGATTGTATATCGAATTCCGTTGGTAGTTTATCAATTTTGTCTATTGGTCTTCAGCCTTCTTTCCTATAACAACATTTATTAGATATTAGAACACAAATAACATAATGCAATAGTATTTCCTTTCTAATACTTGGCTACTGGGGATATGTTTAAAATAATAGCTATAGGTTGGGAAAAAGGACTGTTCCCAACATTATGTCTAAAGTATGCCGGGCAATATGGACACACTTGCAACCTATTTAAATGCCTGAACCTAATGTCAAAATGTGGGAAACAATTACAATAGAGTATGAGAGAAAGTAGCATTTTTATACAATTTTGTTTGAGCTATTCAGGGTAAACATGTAACCATAAGAAAACCAGCTTTGAGTGTTTCTTCATTCTTCAACTACAATTGTTTGCACTACGCTGTCCCAAGGTGCTATACCATTGGGAATGAACGTACCGCTGTAATGCTGGTGCTGATTCACATGAATGGAGTGGACTGTATTTCGGGATATTTGAAAGTATGCACGGATATGAAATAAATTAAGTGTAATAAGATTATGTTACATGTTTCTATGAGTGGGGGGTGGCCGAAAAGGGTTATAATATTGGTTAATGTATTAGTGGTTTTTGAGGTTTATAAAGGGGGGTTTGTATTAAAATAAATTGATGTCTGGTCCATGCGGTCTGCTGAAGCAGGAGTAGTCTCTGATGTTGAGATAGTTGTGCTACTCACTGTGGGGCCTGTCCTTTCTTCTCTTCATCCTCCTCCATGTTGCTCTCCGGGTTGCTTGGCTTCTACTCGACCATGGCCAAAGCTATGGGCTTTTGTAAAAGGATGCACATGGTGTCCACAGCATACATTAGTCAAAAGTTGCTAATGGAGTCCTGGGCCCTTTTTTTAACGGTCTCCCGCATTTGAACTGCATGGAGGTAGCAGATGAATATATGGAGGCAACCTCTATGGTGAGCCAAGTGATGACGTCACAGGTTGGCTGCTATGGGGGTTTACATCAAACAAACCGCCCACCTAAATTTGACCCGGTTAAATTTAAATAAAGAAAACAAAACTTAAGTTATGGAGCATACAAATAATAAACATCACATGGGGAAAAACTATAACAATGACAAATGATGAAAGAAGACGATCACTGCATCGCTTATAAAAAGATAAATAATTACTTAAATTTAACAAAATAATAAATTTAATTGCTTCCTTCAGTTACCCTACTGAAATAAATAAATACATGAATAGTTACCAAAACATGGTAGACGACAAAAATTAAAAGTTTAATTATCCTTGGACTCCTTGTCCTCGGGAAGAAAAAGGGGGACAAGCGATGACACTGCTCTGGTAAGGTGACTGCCGGAAGGAGTCCTGACAACTACCGAGCGCGTAACACCGTCTCTACCCGGAAAGGTTTCGACGACTCTGCCGACAGGCCAGTGGCCAATGGCTGGGCGTTTCTCGACGAGAATGACCAAGTCACCAGGCTGAAGATCAGGGGTTCTTCGCGTCCACTTGGACCTTTGTTGAAGGGTGTGGAGATATTCCCTTCTCCACCTAGGTAGCTCAACCTGATAACGGCCGTCCTTCGTGCGGCTGTGCGGGTTCTGAAAATGCTGCTCACACATTTCGTCTTTTGTTTTGATGCTGGACGTTGAGAGACAAAACAGAACGCTTGTTTCCGGGCTCTCGGTGGCTTCTAACTTCCCCGAGACCACAAGTCCAAAAACTGAAGGTGTAAGGTACAAATCGCCGACCTTGGATTTTATTGGAGCTCCGTTGATTAGCTGTGGGTATAGATCACTGCCAATCAAAGCATCCACTGGAACCGATTTGGCAAAATCCTGGTCCGCTAGCGGGAGAGATGAGAATCGCTCGTAGACATTTGGAGGAGCTGGGAGATTGGGCAGCGCTGAGGTGATCCGTTCGACGATCAAAACTTTGGTCTTATATTCCTTTGGGGAGGAATATGGCTTGATCACACAGGTCGCAGTGTTTAGGGGTTGAGCGATTTTGGAACCCCCGAGTCCACACACGTTTCCTATGAATGTTTCAACGGGCGCCCCTATCCGACGGGCTAGTTGCCTAGTGATAAAAGTGTGTTGGCTGCCGGAATCCAACACGGCGCGGATGGGGTATAGTTTTCCGTTTGGGGATTTGATGAGTGCTTGTACAGTGCCCAAGAATACTAGTCCGCCCGAATATGCAGGTTCTTCGGCTGAGGCTTCGAAGCCAATGAACGCATCAGGGATTTGTGGATTGGCAGGTTCTTCATATTTTGTTCCATTTTTACATGATGTTTTCGTAGCAGCTACCTTTTCCTCGTGTATAAGACTATGATGCCTTCCTTTGCAAAATTTGCACGAAAATTTCGACGGGCAGCAGGCACTATTATGCCCTTCGCGAAGGCAGTTGGAGCATCCCTTCCAGGCGGCAACGAACTCCGATCCTTGTTCAACCGCGAGAGACGCAAATCTGATGCAAAATGATAAAAGATGTCTGCCTTGACAATACGGACATTGGCCCGAATGCGCCTGGAAACTGCGCGACCTTGTGGGAATCGCAAAATGACGCCTTTGACCTTGTGGTGAATTTGGAGCCTTGTTTCCTGGAATGTTTGTTCTAGGTGATGGGCTGCGGCGGTTAGTATTTGTCACATGAAACGATACACCATTATATTTTGCAGACCACCGATTGGGATATTTAGCCCTTGAATCGCCTTTTGGGCGCGATTCAGCAGGCATCGACGACGCTGACAACTCTACGTCTCTTGATAACTTAAATGCCATAAGACGTTGGCGCACAAAGTCTATGACGTCCGCAGCAGAGGGCATGGCTTTCGGGTCACTTCGAGCTAGCTCGAACTGCCTCCGCGTCTCCGTGTTAAGAGAGCGGAGCGCTAGCTTAGAAAGTATGAAGTCCGCTGGATTGGCAAGATTGAGAGACAAGAACCCTTCGAAGCTGTCACCGACCTGAGTCAGAAACTGCTCATATCTCTGACGTTCACCTAAGTTGCCTTTACAGTCGCTGTCAAGAATCCGCTGCAAGTACATGCTGGCCAGAACACGAGGGTTGTCATATGCTTCCGTAAGTTTCTCCCAAGCTAGCTCGTATGATTCTTCGACTTTAGGGAACCGGCAAATGAGGGAAAATGCTTCTCCTTTTAGGGCTTGCATTAAATAATGTAGCTTGTCAACTTTCGGCAATCTGGTATTGTTGTGGATGAGAGATACAAATGAATCCTTAAAACTCGTCCATTGAAAAATATCTCCTGAAAAGCTGGGGATCGATATTTTGGGAAGTTGAGCTCTGTCAGATCCGCTTAAGTTCAGAGCGCCAAGGACTTGACTAAGGTCATCGGGAAGCATAGTTTGACGAGCATCCCGGGGTTCTTCCTTCGCTTTGAGGTGCGAACGTAGAGCGCGAGCGTTAAATATCTCGCTCTGCACTTGGTCGTAGTGCTCCTCCCAAGCCCTTGAGGGAAATTGATCTGGCTTGTCTATCAAGACGTGGATCCTATCAAGCTCATCCCAGGTTTCTTGATAAGACGCCCAATGTGCTTCGGCTGAATCGTGGTGCACGAGAAATAGATACGTTTGCGAATCATCAGCGATGGCGTCTTTCCGTACTGTGGACAAACTGGTAATGTTTCTCTTGAGAGACCGCAACTTCCGTTCAAGGATCTTGATGTGAGAGTCGTAATCAGGGATAGACTCAGGCATGGTTGAAAATTCTTCTATCAATAGAGATGACTTGAAAGTAGAGTGTAAAATGATTAAGATACTACAACCCATCGAGCAAAGAGGAGAGAAGAGAGAGAGAAAGCAAGACCATGAGGAGAAAAAATGCAAAAAAAAAGAGTGCAAATGATGAGCATCACGAACATTCTATAGAAATAAAATAAATAGAAAATTGTATAATGGCTTTAAAGTAATAAAGCAGTAAATAATAGCACCAATTATTGATTCAGCAAATTAATATATTTAATGATGTCAACAAGCAAAGCAAATAATTATTATAAACTAATAAATTGACCTAAGTAGGCAAGAAATAAAGTAAAGGCATGACAACGATGACGTCACGCAGAGGATGACTGTGCAGCACGGAGAGTTCAGAGAGCTGTAAAGAGACAGACCTCTCTGTTGAGGCAGTAACCTGCCCAGATATATGATAACAACTGACATTAGCACATTGTGTTCTGTACTAAGTTATTTGCTCTTTGCTAAGTTAAAAGTGTTGACAATCATTTAATAGTGACTAAATCATTGTATATAAGAATAAATAAGGTGCTAAAGGACAATTGATAATGTCAAATTATTTATATAAAGATGATAGCTGCACTATGTAGGCAGAAATGACTAAGTATTGTAACTTATTATTATCTAATTAAATAGATACACAGAAAAATATAATGACAAAGATGAGTATTTTATTTATTTAAATCCATATAATTGTTGAAAATTGCAAACCGCAAGGCTTAATGAATGCTGATTGAATAACTATTCACCTTTATTAATCACTTAATGGAGAATTGGAACTTAAGTCAGGTAAATAAAGAACTTAGATGATTATAACTTATGATTATATCCAGGCAATATTGAAAATTGATACAAAGCACTAGCAATGAAAGGTAAGTGATTTTGCTAGGAAAAGCAGTGATAGAAGTAAGCTGAATGATTATTACAATTATTTTACCAAAATTATCACAACATTGTAATAAATTAATTAAATTTTTGATCAATTTATAATCATCTGATTAAAATGTTCATTAATTTCTAAAGGTTTACTCAATTTGATTAATATTCTTAACAGAACTCATTTACCAGATTGAGAGATACTATATGTTTGATAATTAATGTTTCTTTTCTGCAGAAACATCTTAATATAAACATTAAATAATACAGTTTGCCTCAATGGAGAAAAAAAATTAATAATTAACTGATAATAATGAAAGCAAACTCTGAAGTACAGTAACTGCACTTGCAACTGTTGAAAGTTGCAACTTGTATCCTATAATCTATTAACTATGCAAGTTAAATAAAATAAAGAGCTTTAAACACTAAAGTAAATAGCATTTTTGGTTCTACTATTAAAGATATGCCTAATATATACACAATAATTAATATTACTGTTAACTGAAGCAAAAAAAGTAAAAAATGTAAAATTATTTGAGAATCAATCCTGTTGATAATTCTAATTAATTAAAAATTACTGCGATGCAATGATTTACAAGTAGGATTGACCTAATAGGAGCAATATATGAAAATAATAATTCTAATAATGAAGATTATGCAGACAATGATGATGAAGAATAAACAAAATAAATTGAGAAAGCTCAGTAAATATGATTTTAATTTTGAACCCAATTGTTGGGTTAATTTTATCCGGCCCTGCTGGACCACTATGTTTGCACTACGCTGTCCCAAGGTGCTATACCATTGGGAATGAACGTACCGCTGTAATGCTGGTGCTGATTCACATGAATGGAGTGGACTGTATTTCGGGATATTTGAAAGTATGCACGGATATGAAATAAATTAAGTGTAATAAGATTATGTTACATGTTTCTATGAGTGGGGGGTGGCCGAAAAGGGTTATAATATTGGTTAATGTATTAGTGGTTTTTGAGGTTTATAAAGGGGGGTTTGTATTAAAATAAATTGATGTCTGGTCCATGCGGTCTGCTGAAGCAGGAGTAGTCTCTGATGTTGAGATAGTTGTGCTACTCACTGTGGGGCCTGTCCTTTCTTCTCTTCATCCTCCTCCATGTTGCTCTCCGGGTTGCTTGGCTTCTACTCGACCATGGCCAAAGCTATGGGCTTTTGTAAAAGGATGCACATGGTGTCCACAGCATACATTAGTCAAAAGTTGCTAATGGAGTCCTGGGCCCTTTTTTTAACGGTCTCCCGCATTTGAACTGCATGGAGGTAGCAGATGAATATATGGAGGCAACCTCTATGGTGAGCCAAGTGATGACGTCACAGGTTGGCTGCTATGGGGGTTTACATCAAACAACAATTTTCTCACTTATTTTTGTTCACTTAATACAATTTGCTTTAATTCAATTGTAATCTCAATAATGTTTTTAAGAGTTACTTTATTTTTAAATCTACTTAATTAAATAAATATATTAAAAATAGGTAAAATAACCTGAACTTATATAATTCAATCTTATAATACTCACTATTTTTCTTCACTTAATTTATTTTTTTCAATTCAATTGATATATTAATAATATTTTTGAGTGTTACTACATCTTTAAATGTAAATCTACTTTGTATTTCTATTAAAATAACGAAAACAGGCAAAATAACCTGTACTTATATTATTCAATTTGATAATAATACTATTTTTCTTCACTTGATTTATTTGTTTTAGTTCAATTGTTATATTAATAATATTTTTGAGTGTTACTACATCTTTAAATGTAAATCTACTTTGTATTTCTATTAAAATAATGAAAACAGGTAAAATAACCTGTACTTACATAATTCATTTTTATAATAATACTCACTATTTTTGTTCACTTAATTTATTTCTTTAACTCAATTGTAATCTCAATAATATTTTAAAGAGTTGCAATGCTTTTAAATGTAAATCTACTTTGCATTTCAATTAATATATTCATAACAGACAAAATAACCTGTACTTACCGTTGTCCGTGTTTAATTCTTTGGCGATTTAATCCCATGTCTGGTCTTTACTTGTCGTCCTCATATAATTCAGAAGACTTGTATCGCGCAACACAGTAAAAATTTTCACTTCACATATATAACTTTCCATGATTAAATGGAATGGCGGGCGAGCCAGTACCGACAGAGGACGTAGGAATCTGTGTGAAAACACAAAAACGCCGAGGGACAACAGAGGCCCTTGCCGCGCCTGCGCCTGCGCTGGCTTCAATATGCGGCACTCCATAGAAACCAATGTGTTGCAGAAACGCCGAGGCCTGTGCTTCGTCTCTGCTGCGTCTGCGCTGGGCTCAATTTGCGCCCGGCCTGAGAATATGTTAACTAGAGTAAAACGGAAGTGGACCAGGAGTGGGCAGGAATGCCATTGGATGTTGCCCAGAGCTGACCGGAAGTGGACCAGAGTAGATCATACGTAGTTTGGGGTGTACTGGAAATGGCCAGAGTTGACCGGAAGTAGTCGGAATCGACTAGAATAGGACCAGAGGAGGATCAATTGTGGACCGGAAGTGAACTTTGGAGTGGTATTTTTGTTAAAATTCCATGGTATTTTTTTGATCAAAATACTTTTAGCGCGGTTCCTCCCTCCCCCATAGGGAGGAACCCCGCTTATAGGGTTGATACAATGAAACAATCCGGAAGTGCCGACTAGAAAATTTCGCGTTTCAGAACCCCTAGAGACCGAAAATAACGGTCGTTCAAATTTGTATATATATATCTATATGTATATATTTATTTATATATATATATATATATATATATATATATATATATATATATATATTTGTCTGTTCGCTCTCTAGATAGAAGACGAATGGTCCGATTTTGATGAAATTTGGTACAAAAATCCTTCGTCCAATTTGAAAGGTCAAGTTCGTTAACCAGCAAAATCCGCCTACTGGAAGATGGCGTTTGGGGCGAAATTCGCGCAAAAAAAATCGTAACGCTTACGTTTTTGAGTTCATAAGCTTCTAAGTACTCGTTTTATATGATTCCTGGGCTAGGAAAACGAATGAAATCATTTTCAAGGCGATAGCTTTAACCGTTTTCGAGAAAAGTGGAAAAATATTTTTTGAATACCGTTTTTGGTTTGGGTACTTAGAATCATGGGATTCAGTTGAAACATTTTCTGCATGTTCTACTTTCATCAAAACTAATATGTTGAAATTTTGGTTACGTTTGGAGTTAAGGAAGGGTTAGAATAAAATATTTTATTAACAGACCTAAAAAGTTTTAGTAACTTTGTTTACTTTCCTTAATATCTCGAAAAAGGTTGAAAATCTTGGTAAACGGAAGAATACCATTAGAAAGCTTATTAAATGCTCTAAAAAAAAGGTTCTAATGAAAGTTTTGATTAGGCGATGTCAATCGGAGAAATAAGAGCTTAAAACTTTAAAGAAATTGATTTCGCTTATTCGAACTGTTCTTTTTGCCTGTTTTTTATTCCTTGTTATTTTTTAATTGCTTATTGTTGGATAATGTATTTGAAAATAAAACAGGTTAAGAAAAATAAGAAAAACAATTTAATGTTAGAGATATGGATTTCCAAGATATATAGCTTTTCAACTGCCTAGCGTCCTTCCTAGGGAGGGTTCTTTGTCTTTGATTTTGGTACTTAGAATTATGGGATACAGTTGAAACATTTTCTGCATGTTCCAGTTTCATCAACACTAATATGTTGAAATTTTTGTTACGTTTAGAGTAAAGGAAGGGTTAGAATAAAATATTTTATTAACAGACAAAAAAAGTTTTGGCAACTTTGTATAATTTCGTTAGTATCTCGAAAACCGTTGACAATCTTGTGAAGCGGAAGATTACCATTCGGAAGCTTACTAAATGCTCTACAAAAAAGGTTCTGAAGAAAGTTTTAATTAGGCGATGTCAATCGGAGAAAAAAGTGCTTAAAGCTTTAAATTAATTGATTTCGTTTATTCCAATGGTTCTTTTTGTCTGTTTTATTTCTTGTTATTTTTTAATTGCTTATAGTTGGATAATGTATTTGACAATAAAACTTGTTAAGTAAAATAACAAAAACAATTTATTGTTAGAAATATAGATTTCCAAGATTCCAAGACCTGGTCACTAGCGGGTCTGTTTCTAGTGTAGCGGACCCTTCCAGGTAAGATTGTAAATCATGACCTTTCAAGACTTTACTACTCACAGGAATGGCGTTAGTGACCTTAAGTGTTGACACGCCATTATAATAATTAATTTAAATAAAAAGACTGGTGGAACCAAAATAATAAATGCTTCTATTTTAATCTTTCCAAATTAGACTAGGGATATGAACGGAACCGCGCTAAAATGATGCAGTCCTGCGAGACGGACTTTTTGTTTTACAAAACAATCAAAATAAATTTAATTGCAATTAAATGTTTAATTGCAATTAAATCAATCATGATTAAATCAATTGCAATTAAAATGTTTAATCACGATTAAAATAATCGCAAATGACAATTAAAGGAATTAATCACGATTAAATGTAATTGTATTTGGCGATTAAAAAATCAATCGCTATTAAATAAATTGCAATTGATTTAATCGCGATTGATTCAATCACGATTAAAAAGTTAATTGTTTGGACAAACAATTGAAAAATTAATTGATTGATGCCCAACTCTGCATATGGCGTGTTTATTTATACAATAAAAGAATATTATATTAACTTGGGCATAAGTAAAATATCACCTTATTGGTATTTCTTCAATGCATTGCCCAACAAATACAATAATACAAACCATTTCAGGTAACTGTGTGAGACTAGACTTGGTGCCCACGCCCCGGTAGCCAGGGCATGCTTCTAACTGGATTTTTGCGTCATTAAATATGCATTTAAAGTCATTATAGTTTATACTCTTAGCTATTTATTAATGAAAATAAAATAAAAAGTAGTTGGCTCTGTAGAAAGTTTTAAAATTTTAAAGGGGCAGTGAATGTGTTAAAGCGTGGAAGGTATTTTCATAACACATGAGAAAAAGTACCTCAATGACAGAAATACAGGAATCAGTTCTAGCCCAGTGAAGTCTTCTTGCTTTGGGGCGTGAAAATAGTTAATAAAAATAATAATACTCAAAAAAATACAGATCCTAGAATTTCTAAATGTGACTTTTATTTTGCTCAACTCTTAGTAGATTTAGAAACTCTCTCCCTATCATCATAGAAAACTCAGGGTTTTCTTTTTGAAGTTTACTTGTTACTAAAATACAAAATTTTACAAACACAAAACAGCATATTAAAACACACAGACAGAACTCACTACAAGATGTTGCATGTTCTCATACTCAGGACTACGAACATACTGACTCACTAAACTGTTCCACAAAGAAGGACTCAAGACTGCACTAAACACAGTCAAGAAAAAAAAAAAAAAAAAAAAAAAAAAAAAAAAAAAAAAATGTGCATGTGATGAATATTTCGTTTGGCTGTTCTTCACGGTAAAGCGCTGATGACCATGAGGTTTTTCGCCCCAAAATACTTCAAACACAAACAAACTCAAGAACTTATGATCAAACCTCACAAACATGCACTTGTGACCACACATAAATCAGATAAACAGGATATGGATATATATATATATATATATATATATATATATATATATATATATATATATATATATATGTATATGTACATATATACAGAACATATACGACCCTTTAGACTGAACAAATGCAACTCAAACTATTCCAACCTCTTACACCAGGGGATCGATCGTCTTTGAGAGGCTGCAAGTACGTGTGATGCAGGGTTGTTGTCTAACAAGGGGAGTATACAGTGGTGGGGTCACCGATCTGGTCCATTTTTTTTTTCTGGTGATTCTGCATCGAAAAATAGTCGACACGTGTCCGATGCTCCGTCCTATGTGCCTTAGGACCCGAGAAATAGAATAAAATAGGTTGAAAATGCTTTATTTTATCTCTTGAGTTTAGAAAATTATATTGACATTAGTCTTTCGCCAATTTACATGTTTTAGAGAGTAGATTAAAGGAAAAATACAATTGTTAAACAATAATTTATATTTTGACAAATAAATTCAAAAATATGCTCACGTTTTCAAGTAAACTAGTATTATATATTTTTTTACAACAAAAATAATAGCATATTTAATATCAGCACCCCAAAAAACCCTAATGTAGTAAACATCATCAAAAACAAAAAATGATAATTTTTCCTAGTCCGACAGAATTGGAATATTTATCTTCAGTTATAAAACACCAGAATTTTCTATCAGATGCTGTGGCTTTGTGATGTATATATGATATAATCTGCACAAACTCATTTTGAGCTGGTGTGTACACTGCATGCAAAAAATGGAAACACCACGGGCCGTGCCTGGCAGGTGAAGCCTAAAATTCAGACTCCACCTATAACCACCCTCCCGCTTCCAGTCCATGGTTAACTGACTAGCTATTTCAGTAGCAAATTCCTCAATTTTTTTGACACGAAAAAGGATAACCCATCATTCACCAATTTACTGAAATCATAAAAAAGTATTTTGAATCTACCCACAATATCTGATAATTCTGCCCCATCAATATAAAGCGTAGTACAGACTGAGACTCAAAGTTGCGGGACATTGTTGTGGGACACTGGGAGCTGTCCCACAACAATGTATCGCGTCCACACTAGACAGCCAATTCCCTCGAAAATTCTCAGGAGCTGGCCTCTCAGGTATTTCTCTATAGTTTTTTTTTTTTTTTTTTTTTTTTTTTTTATGGCGCATCAACAACTAGGCAAGTAGTGCCGACATCCAGGGTGCAGCGAGGAATTTTCCCAATGAGTCGTGAGATGAGAAAATTCCTGCCGCCGGTGGGGATCGAGCCCACCATCACCCACTTATGAATCCGAGGCCCTAGCCACTAGACCACAGGAGGCCCCCAACTCTATCGTTATTACCAACAATAAAGCGTGCAAACACATTTTACAATAGACAGGAATGCCTTCTTGAGGTTATTCTCGAATCTTATCAAGAGCTCTTTGCTTTAAGCTTTCATCGAATCGCTGAAATTACTCATTACAGATTTCATAGGTCATGTATGAATTTCATGGACCAGCCAGTCCCTCCCAGAATAGAGGATATAAGAATTGCCCTCGCCCGATCCAGGCCTACCATGGAGCTGAGAAGATTGGCCCAAGCTACGGGAGTCTCGAGGATGACGGTCTGCCGGATGCTTCGGGAAGGCGGTCTCCCTTCAGATTACAGCAAGTTCAGGAGTTGAGGCCCGGGATCAGGAGCAGAGAGCATTGTTTTGAAGGTTGATGCTGGACATGTTGGGACGTCCTCCACACTTCCTCCAGCGGGTATTGTGGACTGACAAAAGTTCGATTTCCAGCGCCAAAATGAACGAGAATAACATAGGCATTTGAAAGAATTATGAGAAATTCTCGTCAGGTCCTTAGTCGAGTTAGGAGAAATTTGAAAGCAAGGTTGGCAGCTTGCCTCAAGAATTAAGTCCGAAATATTGAAGCTGGATATCAGGCCCAATTGCTACGGGCGCTGGAGTGATAATCTGTTTTTTTTTTTTTTTTTTTTTTTTTTTTAGGAAGATACTTTTTTATCTGCCCACGGGCGAGGGCAAGTATTCTATCCTCTAGTCTGGGAGGGATTAGCTGGTTCGGCAAATTCCATGACCTGTGAAATCCTTAATGAGTAATTTCAGCGATTGATTGAAAGCTTATGACAAAGAGCTCTTGATAAGCTTCGAGGATAACCTCATGAAGGCATATCTGTCAATTGTAAAATATGTCTTATAGTCCTCTTATTAATGCCGCTGAGAGGCTCGTTTTTCAATATACTTGTAATTTTTTATACTAGAAGATGCTTTTAAATAAATTCAAACGAGGTTTTTTTGTGTAAGGCAATGCTAGTAGAACATGTAAAAAAAAAATTATCTAAATCGGCCACCATTTGTCAGTTGGAATGGAATGGCCCACGTATACACTGTTAATGGCCATTTTGACCATTAGGAGTCATTTCTGACCTATGGTGCCTTTGACTTTTTTTATCCTCATGACTCGTAGATTCGAAATATGCAATAACAAAATTTGACCTTGAATAACATTTCAAGGCCAATTTTGCAGGGGTTAATATGGGGGTTATTTTTTCCGATCTCACATTGGAGAATCATCTGGCAAACGGATGACCATTATTTTTCGGACACCCTGTACATAGTCCCAATAGCAACACAGTTGTAGGCACCATCAATCAATTGACAGCAGCTCGATTCAAGCTTCCACCATTATTAGTCGAATGTCGAGCTTCACGGGTCTGTATTAACCGAATTCTTTCCGTTCATTGCGATCTTCACGTTCCTGGGCAGTACGATTAGATTGGTAATTAATTTGATGTGCTGCATTTCGGGTTCTTCTGCCTAAATTTGTCTGCCGCCTTATAGGAGGCATATTTAGTAAGTCACAAACACACAACACTTTAGTAATTTTATAGAAATTTGTGGCTTTTAGATTTAGTAATATTATAGATGCCCAGCTAAGAGATGTTTACATTTCAAGTGACATTTGTACTACAGACAATTTACATTTTACCATAGACAATTTGTTTTTGAGTAATATTACCATCGTATAAATATTCACAAATATTGACATTAATATTTATACGATACTAATGTCACTCAATTGTTTTACCTTCCCAGAACCCCTCCACTAACACTTAAACTTTATGGTATTGTATTAAAGTTCAAATTGACCTTTAAGTATTATTACGAATCTTTTGTATGGGAATTTAGAAAGGTGGGGTCTTTTTTACTTTGATAACGCAAATATAAATTAATTAAAATTGCATTATTAACATGTGATTCTATTGTCTCTTTATTTAAATTTTTTTGCTTATACACAAATAACCTAATACGTTAACTGTTAAAAATATTATAATTGAGAACATATGTTTTTATTTTAAAATGAATTTGCGTTAACAAAGTAAAAACGACCCGTAAAGTGTTGTTTTTAGACTTTTTCAGGCAATTTTTTTAATTTTTCTCTCCGTAAGAACCATCCTCGTAGTTCAAGGAATATTATTAAAAAAAAAATTAGCGAAATCGGTTCAGTTGTTCTCGAGATTTGCGCTTAGCAACACATTTAGCGATTCATTTTTATATAATAGATAATAACTAAAATATATGCTATTTTGATTTAAAGTTGGATACATATGGTATTAAATTATAATCAGAGAAACATGTGCATTTGTAAGTCCTCTATTAACTTTATTGTCAATTCAGTCATCTACATATTGAGTGAAATTGAACTACAAGTCCGTAAGGTGGAACTGCCGGGGGCTGATTCTAGACTTGGGGCTGCTCCGGAACACGTCCACACTCGTAATGTTGCACAACAATGTATCCGTGAGTCCCGAACCAGCGGGACTCAAATTCTTGTATCACCTAGACCTGCAATACACTCCTGATACACGGGGACATGTTGCGCGGCAGAATCCCAACAATCCAGATTCAAACGAGATTCAGCTCTGCAACAATGACTCACAACATTGTATCCCAGTGTGTACTAGCCTTAAGTCTCGAATGTTCCTGCCAAACATGTCGTCCAAAGTTTCTGGAAAAAAGCTGCCTTTGCCACTAGCAGGGGGTTATAGCGATAAAACAAAATGATAAAGGGGTAATTGTGAATCGAATAAATTTTAGTCGGGATCGACTCAAAAAGCACTCAGGACCCTACCAATATACAGAACAGCATGACACTATTACACAGACAACAAATAGGACAACGATGACATATTGGAGAACATGGAGATATCCAAACAACGATATTTGAATGCAAACATCATCAGAAAACTAAACACAAGCTCTGACACCACGATATTTAGGCCACCACATTTAACTACTTAAATGGACTAACAAACTGACACAGTACTTCAAGAAACAAAATGACAATGTACATTATATACAACTAAAACTAGGAATCATAATGTAAAATGTAACCCATATCTCACGGACTACCTGTCATTATTGCCTATCAAGGTCTTCCTTGCCTAGATTTTTCTAACTACTCTTCTGCCGTTCTCAGGATTAAGTCTATCCTGTTTTCACATATCTCAAATATCTAAATGTTTGTCACTCTTCCAGTTCACACAATATATTTTTCACTACAAGAGCATGAGTTGTTGTAGATACAGTAAAACCTCGTTAACTCGGACGTCCGGATAACCCAGACCAATTTTGAAAATGAGATTATTTTATTCAGTGTAGTTAATGAAGATTTGTTTTACAGACGATAAATTGCTAGTCTCAGTAGGTATATTACGCGAGTTTTCCTAGCGTTGCGGTCGATGTACAGTATCATTTTGCCGTTTCTTTTGCTCATTGACCAAGATTTAGACGAAACGTAATAACATTGTTGTGACTATGGAAAAAAAGGATGGAAGCATTGACAAGAATTGATAAAGGAGAATCGTTAAGGAACGTTTTTGCAGTTTGGAGTAAGAACATCGACCATGTCTGATTGGAAAAAGAACAGAAAACGCATTGAAGACTTTTTTCAAGATTATTTTAAGGATATTTTATGGTGGTTACGCAGAATCAGTAGCAAACATTAAGAAATTGATGGTGTATTTCGAAAGTCAACCGCACTCCACATAAGCCACACACACAAAAGTAAGGTACACTAAACTGAGACAGTAAAAGCTGCCTTTTCTACTCTAGACTAGTTTGTAGCTATATTGAGTACAGTGCATATACATAGACTATTACAGTACACTGTGTGTACTGTATTCTCTTATTCTCTGGATAACCTGGATTTTCATTAACTTGGATCGGCCCTGGTCCCTGTTGATCCGGGTAAACAAGGTTTTACTTTACTAACATTTTTATATGGTCGACTATTAGAGTCCTGGAAGAATAGTCTTGTTTAAAATGACAAGATTATACTTCATCTTCTGTAAGAGGAATGTGAAGCCATCCTCCTTCTTAGAATTTAACCTCTATTAGAACTGGTATCAGTTAAAAAAATAATATGATGTCATAACCCAAATGATAATAATGGCACAAACTGTGGAAAATTTAATGTATGATTTCCTAATGTTTTCAATTTGCAGGAATATGTTCTAAAAAATGTGAAAATGGAGGAAAATGCATACAAAAAGATACTTGTGAATGTTCCAAAGGTTATTATGGTCTGCGCTGTGAATTTTGTGAGTATCACCACTTTATGAAGTTTGAATAAAATCAAAATTATCATTACTTAATAAAGTTCAATGAATTTGTTGAAAGTTGGAGTTCTTTTTTGTCCCACACTAGGCTCCCAAATTAAAAATTATTCATGCTTAAAATTAATAAATTGTTGTAGTAAAAGTTAGACACTTGTTCAAGGTAGTTTTCTGCTTTATTTCAATGGATTATTTAAACATATTTTTCTTTTTTCTTCAGCAAAATGTATTATTCCTTGTGTAAATGGTGGAAGATGTAAAGGTATCAACAAGTGCAGATGTCCAAATGGATTTCGAGGTGACCACTGTGAAATAGGAAGAAGAGTTCCACAAAGAAGCACATGCTCTAAGCCTTGTCGACATGGGATTTGTTCCCTTAATAATACTTGCCTCTGTGACCAAGGATGGGGTGGAAAATTTTGCCAACATAGTAAGTATTCAGGTGTAATTTGTCTTTAATTGTAATTTTATTCGGAAAGACTCATTCATAGCTACAAGTTACTTAGTTATCATGTTTTTTTAAATTTTGTTGTGATGGATTAGCATATTTTCTTCTTCTCTTTTGGGCAAAGTTTGCTTCGATATATCAGTCATGCTAACGGCTAATTTTGTACTTATAAAAATATTTATGCTCTTTACAATGGTCTATTCAAACTATCTCCAGTCCAAATATTATTGGGCTAATAACTTTTTATTTTGTGAGAAATTAAAAATCATCAAGAAAACACAAAATGAGTAACTTCTTCAAAATGGTGGGGAATTGGACACTGGAATTTTTTATCATAAGTCATTAGTAGTGGTGGAATGATGCCATTTACATTAATAAAAGTGTGTGAAGTTTTGCTTAGTGTGAGGAAGAGTAATTCTTTTAATAAAAAATAACAGTAAATGAAATTCTATGAACAATTCTTCTCTCTTCAGAGGAACATCTTCTAGAAAAGTTCATAATTCCTTTCTCAATAAATTTAGGAACTGAGCTCCATTATATTATTTTGTTAGAAATAAGTACCAATTAATTTATTTACCTGGTTGCGACAATAATACACTATTCTAGGATTTTACTGTGACCACTTCAAAAATTATGATTCAATAGGTATTTCTGGGAGTACAACATGACTGCATGGCCACTAACACCCCCAATTTCAATAAACAAATTGTACATATCTGTTTTTTACTGTCAGAAAAACTGCACTCGTCGGGTCATTCTGACTATGCAGACAGAATGGTTATAGTTATTGTTTTAAAAGTTGTTTGTTTCCAGGGATTAAAAAACATACCATTTGGCTAAACAATGACAGAGAATATAAACAGCTTATATCATTCGCAAAATGTCCAGACGCTTATTTCTAATCCTTCACTACATCTTTAAAACAAGTCTTTCCTTGTGAATTTCAGCTTTAATGATTTTGAGCTTGAGCTTCTGTCACATTAAATAGATTGTAAAAACATAACAAACACGTTGTTGGCAAATTATTTCTAGTGTAAAAATAAAAAAAAATTAACAGAACATATATATATATATATATATATATATATATATATATATATATATATATAAAAATATTTTTTTTTCTTTAACTTCGTAATTTATCGACTAATTTGAAATCTGGTTGCACCATTGATTTCGGCTTTGAAAATCCATTGAAATGATGTATCAGATGGCATAGGTTCCCATTTAAAATTGTAACCGAGTCTGTGACAGCCTGTATGTATGTTAGCATAAATATGCTTTAGCGATGACTAAACTGGAAAAAAAACATGACAAAAAAGTGTTCACTGGCATTCACGCATGCACTATGGCCATGTACGAAAAAGAAGACTGTATGTTATACAGTACATTACATAGGCTTGTCGGGTGTACCTAAAGCATATTTATGTTCCTGAATTTGAGCAGAAGGCTCTAAACAAAATTGATTTTTATTTTTTTAATAAATAGTTCAGAATCTTAAACTAGCCTGTAAAAAATTGAATTAATATTTTTTATTCAGCCAGACCGTCTAAAAAGGACACCCTGCATATATATTATAGGTGTGTAAATTAAGTAATGATACTGATTTTCTATCATTAAATCTGACAACACTGGGGACGCAGCACATGGAGGTTGTAGGCAAACAACTGATACATGCCCCATATAAGTTTTAACACACTAAAGTTGTTGGGCTTTCTGTAGTGAATTTTTTGTGAGAATGTTTTAGTGCATTTTTAAAATGAGTGCTATCATTTTTGAAAAGCATTGTGCCATGAGTTACTAATTCCCCTATCTCTCAGAAGAACAATTATTGTAATTTTGCGCAGATTGACAATAACGACCCATTATAGTGCCTATAAATTTAAAAGGTTGAAAGTGTTATTTTTCGCTTATTATTCATCAGGAAAAAAAAAGAAGTTAATATTTTAACTATCAAATTAAGAATATTAAACAAATCTAAAGAGCTTGACTAAGCTTTGCCAATGGCCCTAGCTATGTTGAAGTCCTGTTGAACACCAAAGATAAGTAACGTCGGGCATGGCCAGCACCTGAATGAATGATCGTCCATGTGCTGTTGGTATTATAAAAGGTTGGCACCCTGTAGATAGCACGGGGATTAGAATTAGAATAATTCTCACGGGGATAATAGCCCAGTAGTTGGTATATTCTGTACAGAGAGAAAAAAAAACTTGGCTAAGAAAATATAAAGCTTATTAGTTTTTTTAGATTATAAAAGTTGGGTATATCTTCTTATTTTTAGGGAATATCTCTCATTAATAATTATTTATTTTCTGTTCTAGAGGTCCAAATACTTGACACTCCCATATATTATTCTGAAGAAGCGTCATCAGAAGAGTTTGGGACTTAATTCGATGATCAAATCTTTTCTATCTATTCTTTTATTTTTCTACTTAAAAATAAGCAACATATGAACTTCAAGATGTAGAAGTCATTACTTGTGCCATATTAATCACTGTAAATTTGTATATATTCATTTCGACTTTTATATTAAAAATAAATTATAATGCAATGATAAATTGCTAAAATTTTGTGATAATAGGAATAATTTATTTTTTAACAAAATTTGTTTTGTTTGATATTAATAACCTGTGACCTACATCACTTGATATTATGTAGTGAAAATTAGATGAAATTGTTTTTTTCCATTTTTATATTATGCATTTGTATGGAATAAATTTATATTATTTAAAATGTCAGAGTGCTATACTTGAAAAAAAGAAAACCCTTCCTGACAATAATCTTGACAAAATGGTAAAGTACATCAATATTTTTCTAAGATATCATTCTCAAACAAAATATTTCAATAATAAAATGAAGATCAATTCTCCAGAAGATTAGAACAATCCAGAGGAGACAATGTGTGGAAAAAGAGGTCAAAAACATAGAGTAATTGTGTATACAATATTTTGTAAAAAGAAAGAGAATCAAAATGTTACAGCAGCAATTAATTGTAGAGGTGCAATTATTCAATTTTTACTACAGAGTTATTATTTACATATATTTATAATTGCCAAATATGCTACACAAACATTCTCTCATCCATTTCAAGTACGGCAATAGCTAGTAGTGCTGAAAATTCCGTTGCATGCTTAGGGGAGAGAGTAGGAATACACCCCCATAAATAATTTAAAAACCGATCAGCCAGACCTGAGGCCCATCAGACAAAAACTATGAATCCTGAGGTTTTCCTGTAATCATTTTGTTGTCCCGTGATAGAATAAAAGAATTTACAGCCTGATATACTTAACCATTCTGAAGAAAGGTTAAAAAACAGATATATATTCTCACTGTGGTAAGCTTTATAATCTATTTACATCCAAAAAGAAAAATGATTGAGTCTGGATAAGAGTAATAATTGAAAAACAAATTACTATAATAAAATTGATGGGGCGAGGTTAGCTCAGTGGTAGAGCACTCAACTAATGAACTGGAGGACCAGGTTCAAAACCCGAGCGCGCACTAAAGATTTTTTCTTCTAGTGCTGCCGTTCGAGGGTTGGATTTGGGGTCCCAGATCGTCCCTAGGCTCACCCAGCCTTTAATTAATAATGGGTACCTTGGGTGCTATTGACTCTAGCATTCGAAGCAGCCAAGGGGAAAATCAGGCGGCCGGAGCATAGTGTTGAACTAAATGATCTTATTTAATTTATTTTTAAGGGTTTTATGAAATTTTTACTGATCAAATCAAAATTTCGGGGGGGGGCTACAGCCCCCCCCCCTTATATACGCCCATGATTGTTGTGTATAGCCTTGGAGTTGTAGTTTTGTAGCAATGAAACCAACCCTCCAGAAAATTTCCTACTCGGAAAGGTGGCACCCTCGTTGACATAAACGTGTGCAAGAGTTCAAAATTATATAGATTACTATTTTTCAGGTCCAAGAAAACAGCAGATTGTCACCAAAATATGAATGCTGTTCTTCACAAAAAGGATTATCCACACTCCTATTAAAATATCCCCAAAAGCAAAATGTTTGCATATCACATCATAGAGAAAACAAGAACTATTGAAAATGCTCTCCAAAAACTACATTCAATGGGAAGGCAATCTATTACAAGACCATAAACTGTATAATTTCAAGTGAGATGAAACTAATAAGACCCATGGGCATGTTCGGTACTGATTTCTTAGATTTGCCTGATATCATTAATTGGGTATGGAATTTAATTTTTGTATTCTTTTCCATAAAATAAATTCTACTGTGGTTTGCTTTGGTGTTCAAATTATGGCAATTTTTATTCTTATATATAAATGAATATAAGATTCACCTGCCTTATATTTTGAACCCAAGGCCCCAACATACAATAAAAAAATATTGAATTTTGGAGCTATGACAGACTTTATAGATTCCTTCTTCATCTTTAGCCAACTAAAAAAAAAGGAATTAATCATACCATAATTTTCTAGGTCCCCTCACGGTCTAGTGGCTAACGCCTTGGACTCTCATACGGGAGATGGGATTTCGAATCCCTCCGGCAGCAGTGATTTTCTTCATTTCAAGGCCGATTAAAAATTTCCCGGCTGCACCAGAGATGTTGGTGCTAATGCCCCAGATTTCGATGCGCCGAAAAAAAAAATTAGAATTTTCGTGCTAGGCGGAAGGTCAAATAATAAAATACCACTAAATAGTTACACTAACTGTATTTCGTCCCTACATGTTTCACATCTTTTTGGTGCCTCTTCAGGGAAACAAGTTACAAATATAAAACTTACAGCCTCAACGTGAGGAGAACCTTCCACTAGTAGGACCACGTCTAGACTGGTCATGGTCTGAAAAAAATCCAATATGGTGGAATAGTCAGCCAATCGATATCTCATATGTTTAAATTAATTTCCAGAAGAAATGTAGTATTAAAAATTAACCCCCCCCCCTCTAATTAAAATATATTTTTTATTGTTTGACAAATAAGTTAATAAAAATTGTATTCAGATGTTTATATTTTATAGTACGATAAGCCAACGCTGTTTAATTTTCTCCTTTATCCAATACTTTGAGCATGAATTGTAATTCATTTTTGAAGTAAATGTTCCAATTCTTTTATGTATGATTTATCACAGCTATTGCAGTTAATTTTGTCTATATTGTATTTAGTGTCGTTTAATTTCAATTTATCTTTAATGTGACTAAAGTTATTTTTTATTTTGTTGTCATATTTCCAGGATATCCTACCAATATCTTTACATATATGTCTTATTTTGGTGGAAATTATTGGATTAAAATTGAAGCCAAAATAGCATTCTGAATTCTGAAATTGAAGCATGGTTCTGAATTCTGATCTTTTAAAAACTATTTTTTTTATTGCCGAATTGTTCATAAATGTGATTATTATATGATGTTTCGCTTTTCATCAACATATCTCTGTCCACATACATTCGAATTGCCCTGCTGAAAAAAAAAAATCACTAATTTTTGCTTGTTTTATTTTAGTTCTTTTTATGTTACTAATGTTTTCATCCAATTCATCAATTGCTTTCCTTTTTCTTTTAATTTATTAAAAAAAATTATTATTCAGCTGACACTTTACTTAATCTTTGAATTTTTGTGCTAGGCGGAAGGTCAAATAATAAAAAACTTCACTAGATAGTTAGACTAACTTTAATTTTTCCCTACATGTTTCACACCTTTTTGGTGTCTCTTCAGGGGAACAAGTTACAACAAAAAAAAACGTTATTTCCTACAAAAAATATTCCTTTTCTACTGATTGTTCTTTAGTTCATTTGAACTCCATTAGCCTTTTGAAAAAAACTCATATTAACAAGTTGAATTTTATATCAATGAACTATTCAATGTTAAAGCATGTACTTCCACTTTATTAAAGTATACTTTGAGGAGCAAGGTTTGGTTTGTTTTTTCATTTATATACTTACGTATTTAATAGAAAAGAAATGTATTATTCATATTATGAAATGGGCATCACTGATCATACCTTATAACATCACAACTAATAAGTTAAAAATAATAAATAACATAACTTATGCTGACATGGCTTGCTACAAACATCCCTTGATGGCAGAAATGTAGCCAGTAAAATAATTATAAAATTATTGTTTACATTAACCCATTCGATGCGACGCCGGAGAATACTCGCCAGAGAAAGATGTTCCTCAGAGGCAACACCCGAGTATTCTCGCCACAGCTGTATCTCTTGATTGCGAGCCCTCTTTAGCCTTGAGCGTGTAGAGTGCTCTAGCAGGAATAGAGGATAATTGCTCGTTTTACTCTTAACCCATTCAATGCGACGCCCGAGAATACTCGCCAGAGAAAGATGTTCCTCAGAGGCGACGCCCGAGTATTCTCACCTCAGCTGTATCTCTTGATTGCGAGCCCTCTTTAGCTTTGAGCGTTTACAGAGTGCACTAGCAGGAATGGGGATATTTTCTGTTTTAACCCTTAACAGATAACATATGAATTTTGAACGTTATAAGTAACATTTGTCTTTGAGGCATGTGCACAGTAAAAATGTTCTTAGGGCATTTTTTTAGTGAAACTGTAAGTAATAAAGGAGTAGCTTATTATAATAATAAATAAAAACACATTTCCATTTCTACATTTAAAAAAAAAGTCCGACTCGCAGGAACTGCGTCATCTTAGCGCGGTTCCAGTTTTTTTTTTTTTTTTTTTTTTTTTTTTTTTTTTTTTTTTTTTTTTTTTTTTTTTTTACGGCACATCTACATCTAGGTCATTAGCGCCGACATCCAGGGTGTAGTGAGGAATTTCACCAGCGAGCCGTGGGATGATAAAATTCCTGCCGGAGGTTGGGAATCGAACCCACCATCTCCCGCTTATGAATCCAAGGCGCTAGCCATTAGACCACGGGAGACCCCGGTTCCTGTTCATATCCCTATTCTCATTTGAAAAGCATAGAATAGAAACAGATAATATTTTCCTCGGCCGTTGTTCAAAGGGTTTTATGGCTATACCTGGGGTCAGGTCCGCAAGACCCTACAATCCTCTTCTACCGATACTTCATTTCATACGTTTCAATGAATTGGAAAATATCAAATATTTTCACACATTCCTGTGTTCTTTTACTATAGTAATAATTCTACAGATAAAATCAATTAAAAAATAAAATTAAAAAACCAACAGCATAAAGGCAATTGAAAATATTCAAAAGACGTCAACGAATCTTTTTCTCTTGGCAAGCTATATTTCTAACAATGAATTGTTTTTCTTATTTTGCCTAATCTGTTTTATTGTAAAATACATTATCCAACTATAAGCAATTAAAAAATAACAAGGAATAAAAACAGACAAAAAGAACAGTTCGAATAAGCAAAATAAATTACTTTAATGTTTTAAGCATTTATTTCTCCGATTGACGTCGCCTAATCAAAACTTTCATCAGAACCTTTTTTGTAGAGCATTTAGTAAGCTTTCTAATGGTATTCTTTCGTTTACCAAATTCTTAACCTTTTTCGAGATATTAAGGAAAATATACAAAGTTACCAAAACTTTTTATGTCTGTTAATAAAATATTTTATTCTAACCCTTCCTTAACTCCAAACGTAACCAACATATTAGTTTTAATGAAAGTAGAACATGCAGAAAATGTTTCAACTGAATCCCATGATTCTAAGTACCCAAACCAAAAACGGTATTCAAAAACTATTTTTCCAATTTTCTCGAAAACGGTTAAAGCTATCGCCTTGAAAATGGTATCATTCGTTTTCCTAGCCCAAGAAGCCTATAAAAAGAGTACTTACAAGCTTATGAACTCAAAAACGTAAGCGTTACGATTTTTTCTGCGCGAATTTCGCCCCAAACTCCATCTTCCAGTGGGCGGATTTTGCTGGTTAACGAACTTGACCTTTCATATTGGACGACTGATTTTTGTACCAAATTTCATCAAAATCGGACCATTCGTCTTCGACCTAGAGAGCGAACAGACAAATATATATATATATATATATATATATATATATATATATATATATATATATATATAAATATATACATATATATATATATATATATATATATATATATATATATATATATATATATATATATATATATACATATATATATATATATATATATATATATATATATATATATATATACAAATTTGAACCACCGTTATTTTCGGTCTCTAGGGGTTCTGAAACGCGAAATTTTCTTGTCGGCACTTCCGGATTGTTTCATTGTATCAACCTTATAAGCGGGGTTCCTCCCTATGGGGGAGGGAGGAACCTCGCTAACAAGCAGTGGTTTCGGAATGAAGTATAAAGAGAAATAAAGGGAAGAAAAGTAAGTAAACTTTGTTTTAAATGGTTATTGTAGGTTTGCTGCGTACCTAAATTGTAGTAAATAAATCGCTGCAAGTAATACATGTCATTGTTCACATAAGATAAATATGAAAATGATGATGAGAAACGAGCGCCTAAGTAAAAAAAATACGGGCGCGTACGGCTGCTCTAGGAGAGAGTTTGGTCCACCTGTGGAGGGAATCGGCAGCGGGCACTACGAACAATGTCCAATTCTATTGGTTTGTTTCTTAACTAAAGGTTATTGCTAAGCTCTAAAGATGTTGAGTGGGTTCACTCACATTGGGAGTGATTTGTGAGGCTCATAATAGATACACCTGCAGCAAGTAGTAGAGGCCCTCTGAGTAAGCCTTTCATTTTAAAATACCAGTCATATATTTTAGTTCTTCATTCATACATTTATTTTTTTGGGGGGGAAATAAAAAATTGGCCGTTGTTGTCAACATCAAAAGCCACAGAAAGGGTTGCTGCGGCCCTTCAGATATAAGCAGATCTACAGTGTCTCAAATTGCAAGTTCCTCACTGAAAAATGAGCCATTGTCGACACCTGGGAAGAAGAGACCGAGAAAGAAAGCAGTGACTGAGCTGGATTCGCTTGATTTCGATGACGTCATTGAATCTCTTTCTGTTGGCAAGCTATATTTCTAACAATGAATTGTTTTTCTTATTTTGCCTAATCTGTTTTATTCTCAAATACATTATCAAACTATAAGCAATTAAAAAATAACAAGGAATAAAAACAGACAAAAAGAACCGTTCGAATAAACGAAATCAATTACTTCAAAGTTTAAGCACTTATTTCTCCGATTGACATCACCTAATCAAAAATTGTTTCAGAATCTTTTTTGTAGAGAATTTATAAAGCTTTCAAATAATTTCTATCCACTTATCACGATTTCCCAACCGTGTTAGAGATATTAATGAAATTACATGAAGTTCCCAAAACTTTTCATGTCTGTTCATAAAATATTTTATTCTAATCCTTCCTTAACTCCAAACGTAACCAAAAGTTTAAAATGTTAGTTTTGATGATATTCAAACATGCAAAAAATGTTTCAACTGAATCCCAGATTCTAAATAACCAAACCAAAAACTTGATTTAAGCAACTATTTTTCCGATTTTCTCAGAAATGGTTAAAGCTATCGCCTTAAAAATGGTTTCATTCATTTTAATAGCCCAAGAAGCTTATAAAACGAGTACTTTCAAGCATATGAACTCAAAAAAGTAAGCGTTACGATTTTTTTTGTGCAAATTTCGCCCCAAATGCCATCTTCCAGTGGGCGGATTTTGCTGGTTAACAAACTTGACGACGGATTTTTGTACCAAATTTCATCAAAATCGGACCATTAGGGACGCCAGAAATCCGCGAACAGACAAATATAAATATATATATATATATATATATATATATATATATATATATATATATATATATATACAAATTTGGACCACCATTATTTTCGGTCTCTAGGGGTTCTGAAGCGCGAAATTTCCTAGTCAGCACTTCCGGATTGTTTCATGAGATCAACCTTATAAGCGGGGTTCCTCCCTATGAAGGGAGGGAGGAACCGCGCTAAAAACATCCTTGTAATTTATTCATAGCAAATTAAATTTTAAATGGAAGAAAATTAACAACAGAAAATTTTTAATGGAACGAAGGGATATTGCCGCTGCCAGATGTTTATATTATGCGGACGATATATTGCAGCCTGGTCTTTTCTCAGCTCCAGGAAGTGTTGTTGAAGAGCATTCCGGGGAAAGAAGGATTCCGAGGAAGACACTGGGCCTTTCCCAAAGCAAAAACACTTAAATCTGCAGTAGGAGATTCAAAATTTTGGGGAAAATAAGTATTCTTGCAATAGCACAAAGGTGTCGGGAACCTTATGTGTGGGTTTTCACTAATTAAAGATATGTATATTATAAATAAATGAACACAAAAATCTAAAAAAAAAAAAAAAAAATCATTTTATGTAATTAATAATTTTAGTTTAATTATTTGGCATTAATATTTTCTTTATTGCTAATGTACTTATTATAATTTCTAACTAAAAAAAAATCAATTGGTAAATAAAAGACGAAAGAGAGAAGCTTTGTAAATCAGTCTAAATAGCATGTAGTAAGGAATGTAGAGCAAGAATCGGAACAATTAGGGGCTAATACAGCCCTGTCTGAGGAGAGCTAGAGTGAAGACAGGGCCGCCTGAGGGACCCACAAGTCCGTATGGTGCTCATAAAGCCCTTAGGCAGGACTGAGAGCTCCGATGCTCTCCCCACCCTTTCTTCCCAGACACGGACACGGCAAGCACTATATGGAGCTCTGGCCAATTTAGTTTCTCGTTTCCCACCTAACTAGAAACTACTGTGGAGTTTTCTCACGACCTTAAACTGTTCTGAAAAGGATTGAGAAAACAAAGCCGTTTGGATTTCAGAGCTACCGTTAATCCTGTTCCAATGGTTGCAAGCACCATGTGGTACTCATTAGTTTTTATGCGAATTATGAAGCAACATTATTTTTTATTATTCCTACAATATTATTAACATTATTGCAAATGATTAATAGTTAAAAAAATAATTAGTCAGATGGAAGGTAAATTAAAATCAATCGCAGTGGCAGCCCTAAGTGAGCCAAGATGGTGGCATCATTGAACGTGTCAAGAGATCAGGTTATCGAAATAACTTAAACAGTAAGTTTTTTCTTCTCAAAGGCAAACAACCATCAAGAGGTCCTTAATACACAGTAATCAATAATTACTACTATTGAGATATAAAATATAATAATAAAAAAGTAGAGGGAATATTTCAAAGAAAAATATACAAAAGCAGAAGTACATTTTAAAAATTATATTCCTTCTCAATTCACAATAAAAAAAAATTAACAAAGGAAATCACATGGAGTAACAAAATGTTACTAACATATTAATGTCACGTATATGTATACATAATTAATGCTCATATTAAAAATGAACACAGTAGAATTCATTTTCCCCAAAATAAAAATATATCTTTTTCTCAATTCTCTGTAAAAACAATTTCTGCGCGGACAAGGAAAAATGAGAAATGAAATTTAAAAAAAAAAAAAATAAGTTATAGATTAATTTATAATTTATCGAGGTATTGGGCAAGATCGGGTAATCCTTCCTTGAGACCCTTCCTTTTCCTTGTGTCCTGAAAAGGAAAAAAAAAAGCATTAGACAGACTTAAATATAACAGGACAAAAGTTGTTAAGTCATTTGTCCTAATATTCATTTGTTTAACATTTGGAAATAATGAATTCATAAATTAAGAATTATTTTTACAATTGCGGCTGCAATTTTTTTCCTTTCTACTGAAGTCATAATAACAATGCAAATATTTGAATCATTAACATTGATAGATCAAAATGCAACTAAAGGCAGAAAGAGCTAAAAATGTACTGATTTTTATCATTACAGAACTTTTTTCTGACACATTAGCAAATATTTATTTAACTACCACCATTTCCTTTCCCTTGGTGGGATAAGGTGCCTTAACATAACTAAGAACAAATTCACATTAAACTACTGAGATGCTGACTTATCGCTTTAGAGTGATCAATGAACCACTAATTCCATGCAAATTGTAGATAGAATAATTAAACATACTTGTACAATATGGAATGGCTTGGTTCCGGTGTCAAGTGGGTCACCAGGCAGGACTTGCCAATGATCAAACACACACTGAGGAAAAGCTTGTCCACCAGTATTACTCCTCAGGTCAGCAGTAAAGCCTGAATAAAGAATTAACATATTAAATTATCTGCTTAAGTAAAAATTAATTAATTTTATTTTTTCTGAATAAAAAAAATGGCATGCAAAAAATATAAGGAAAATTAAAAGGGTCAGATATTTGTTGTGCTATTTAATACAGTTAAATAAATAAATTTGTTTGATATATTACATTGTTTTATATTACATAAATGCATACTTGAGAGCAACTTAATTTGAAATGACATAAGACATGGTTTACCAGTATATCATTTATAGGGAGTATGTGGGAGGGGGAAAATGTTTGAATTATAGAATCTAATGTGTATAATGTTCTAAAATATTTTTCACTGGCTTCTGCCATGTTGCAGTATACAATATACTGTTCTATTAGACCTGTAACAAATCATAAGGATCCAGATGATCCTGTACACTTTTTTAGTAATATTTTTTTTTTTAAATATCTTTATTTGCCAATTATACAATACACTAAATGTTTTTTTATAATTCTTCTGTTCATAATTAGACGACAAGAAGGACCGATAGGTAGTAATATAAAATCAGAAAATCCAAATAGTACTTCAAACTAATCAGAAGTCTCTCAACAGGCTGTGTGAGCCCAGAAAGACTTTAAGGTATCTATCTGATTATTCTATCCTTCAATTAAAATATTATTTTTGCAGTCTCCTTTCTTAGTTTAGCAGGTTAAAATAGGATGTAGGTAAATATCAAAGAAATGTTAATCCTAATAAGTTAGGCGACTTCCAGGGATATGATGAGGGAGTCATTTGGCTCTCACAAACATGTTGTATGGATTAACAATAAATGGCATATTTTTCATGTTTTCTTATACATCCAAACAGTAAGAACACAATATGTAAGAAAAATTAAAAATAAATACAGTTTACAAATGAATTGATGCTTACCGAAAGATTCATTTACAGGTAGGTATGCTTTAACAACGAACATAGGTGTACCAGCCACTTGCATTTCCTCAAAAACATGACCTCTTCTCCTATTCAATACTCCATAAATACCACCGACAGCAACTTCAGGACACTACATAAGTAAATAAAGGATGTTAACAAAAAACCATCTTAAAAAAGAACAAATAATAAATAGGTAATATCTACAATACCTTAATTAATTATATATATATATGTATATATATATATATATATATATATATATATATATATATATATATATATATCATGAAAATACATGATTGAGGCATGAAATTTGCCCACACATCTAGTCATACATGTATGACTAGAAATAATTGTTATAAATTAACTACAAGGTTCCCACCAAGTTTTGGAAATGGAATTTCCTGACCTCCCAGATTGTGATAACTGATGTTAATCGAGGGATTTGGTGTTACGGTGTACATAATAAAAGAAATTTGTATTATTACATGAATTAATAAACATGCTTTAACTTAATATGGTAGCTTACAGGAATTGAAAAAAAAAAAAAAAAATATATGTAAAATTAAAAGACTGAGTTGAGCATGCTAACTAAACTTGCGATTTATAATGATGCGGTTGAGAAATAAATATTTTCAAATCTAATAGATAAGGAAATATTATTCTATTAATCAGAATAATATAAACAATAACTAAAGGGAGTTTTTATGTATTTATTGACTGCAGACTACAGGGGGGGGGGGGGGCGCTGGGTACATTTGGTGGGTATGGAATACCAACAATCTAGAACTTGGATAAGTTAGCCAACTAAAACGCCATTACACTAAAAAAAAATTATTTTCTCTGAACTAAGTGAGCTTATTTAATTTATTTTAAGGTTTTATGAGACATTTTTACTGATAAAATCAAAATTTCAGGGGGGGGGGGTGCAACTCCCCCCATATATACGCTCAAGACAGATTATTACCATACATGATAAAAATACAGGTACGTCAGATAATGCTGGGAATTTAAGCCAATAGATCTCTAGTTAAGAGCCTTAAAAATATAGTTAAGACCATGTTTTTAAGATTCTTCATGCAACCCTCCCAGATGTTGCGTTACAGAGACCAAAATATTCCAAATAAGACACTGAGAGAAAGAGACAAAGAATTGGAAAAAATATATACATACAACGCAAGCAATTTTTCACTTTTGTTCTGTTCCTGCGTTAAAAAATAAATAAATGAAAATAAAATTTTGAATTTCCCTCACTTTTTTTTAGAATTAAATCCCCTGACATTTCCCCGCTGGTGGGAACACTGTAACTGAATGATTTACCTGTTAAAAATGAGCTAGCCAACAGAAATTTGTTTATTTGGGAATAGATATAGTAACAAAAATAGCTAATTCTACAAACTCGTGCCTTTGCAAAAACAATTTAGAAAGCAGGGTCAAGATCTTCAAAACAGAAAAATACCACACAATAGAGTGAGGTCAGATAAATTATAATTAACCCATTTGATGCTGAACAGTGCAAAGGCTTCACCTTAGCCAGATGCTACATGGCTGGTGCCTCAACAACTACAGAGTACTAAGATCTTTTTGCCACCCTTGAAAGGTCTGAGGGCTTACTGTCATAAAGCTGGCATAGTTTAAAAAGGAGGTCTGGCAATGCTAAGAGTCTAATAGTTGATTTAGAATAATGGGTTAAAGTCTGCAGTAGACTGAGCTGATTTGACACATAAGGCTGGTAGTGAGTTCTATCCCCTTATCACCACAGACAAAATTTTTTAGAACATACAAAGAGACATTTCTTGAGGGTGGCATTGCTGAAATTGATTAATGTAATAGAATGATATCATGAAATGAGTTCATTCTATGCAATGTAAATAAAAAAGTTGTAATTTAATTATATAAATCATCACAACAAAAATAGATAAATTATTTGTTTGGTAACATAACTCAAATCTGTAATATGTTACCTGAATTTCACAAAGGTAGACAGGTTCCATTAGCCTGGGCCCAGCAGTCAATACACAAGCATACAAGCAACGTCTAGTAGTTGGAATGATTTGTCCGCCACCTCTATGAATAGCATCAGCATGGAGAGTAACGTCATAAATATTAAATCTAACACCACGCATGTTCTCCTCAGCAAGAACCCCCTGAGAAAGAAAAATGTTTGAATATACAATAACAGACATATAACTTTAAATATAAAAATAAATACTTCTAGTCATAAACTTAATTTAAATTAGGACATGAAGTGAATACTTTCTTAGAAAAAGTAACCAATGAATATGTGAACACATGTATAAATACATGCATTTTATTAAATATGTCATCATAATGTTTAACTTATTTATATAACAAAAATAATTATCTAAATTACCTTTTATTTGACTTTGTGTAGTTTAATAATAAAAAATGTATTTATTTATATATCAAAAGTGGGGCCATATAATTTAGAAGTCAATTAATTACATTTTTTAAAAACAAGTCACTTTCAAAAATAACCATTTCAAATGGCATGGTTTGCATTTTCTTGACTTATTTAAGTTTATAGACTAGTGGCTATTAACTTAGATAAACTTAACTATAATAATTGACCTTAAACAGATGTGTTTTTTTATTAATGTATGTAATATTATTCCATACTTATTTAACCTCAAAATTGAAATAATAATCAAACAAGGGGTCTCCCGTGGTCTAGTGGCTAGCGCGCTAGATTCATAAGCGGGAGATGGTGGGTTCGATCCCCACCGGCGACAGGAATTTTCTCATCTCAGGGCTCGTTGAGAAAATTCCTGGCTGCACCCTGGATGTTGGCGCTAATGGCCAAGATTTGTCGATGCGCCGTAAAAAAACAAAAAAAAAAAAATAATCAAACAAACCTCTTTGGTAGCCCACTGGAAACCAGCGACAACACTATCTTTAATTTCATTGAGGTACTGAACTCCCTTGGTACAATCCATGAGCAAATTAGGACCAGATCCATCAGGACCAAAAGCCCAAATTTTCCTAGCCTCAGTTACGTCATATTCATACTTCTCAGCTAAGTATCGAGCTCGTACTTTGAAGTCATCACGTGGATTAACATCACCCTATTAAATGAATTATTAAGCAAAGGAATTAAAACACTAAGTGATCCAACATTTGTTGTAAATAAAAATAAAATTAATTTTAAAAACTGACCTTATCAATGTCCTCAGACAATCCATCAGGCATGGGACATGCTTTCATGAAAAGACGGTTGTGCTTATTTGGTGATTTAGAGAGACATGTCTGATTACTCTCATCTGATACAGTTTCCCTGTAGGATACAACAGGATCTGACTTTTTAAGAGGGATACAAGCATGATCTTCTTCCAAGTCCTAAATGAAATGAAGAACTTATGAGCAAATTTCTTATTATTTATTTATAATAAAAAAATTAATGTATATTACTTTTTTTTTGTTCATAAATGAGTCCTAAAAAAACTAGCAAAGAGATACTTAAAGCAAAAATTAAGGCATACCTTTAGACAAATTTCAAGATGGAGTTCACCAGCACCAGCAATAATATGTTCACCAGATTCTTCAATGATACACTGTACCATAGGATCTGATTTTGCAAGACGTTTCAATCCTAAAACATTTTGTATTGTTAAATTATATTTGTTTAAAAATAACTTAATTTCACCTTGACAAATTTAACATTTAGATTTCAATAACCACTTTTCATCAATGGAATTAAACAAATTGTAGGAATGATTTAAAAATTAGGAGAAACCAGTTGCTTCACCCTTCAAATAGGTAAACATTCGACTATTACCAATTTGAAGGGAAAATCTTATTGTCTGAAAAAACATTGCTAGAGGTGCGACTTGAAATTTTATCAATAATTACCTTATAATAGCATTTTTTTTTTGTATAGAATTTAGTATTCTAAATTTCAAAACTTTATGAACACGTTGATGTCCTGTGGCATCAAAAACAACTGCAGTGCAGTAGTAAAATAGTTAAATGATCGCTTAGTGGAGTGTAAGGAGATGGAATATTACATGAAATTAAGGTCCTAATTAATACCTTCTACTAGCTTTGGTAAATCAGCTGGGTTCTTTGGCTCAACAGCCACACGTACAACAGGTGACACACTGAATTTCATGACCCTCATGTTGTGAGCATCCTTGAATGTAGTAATAGTTCCAGTTTTCACTAAGAACTGATCAACTCCAACCAAACCGCAGATATTGCCTAAAAAGGGAAAAAATATTATAAAAAAGTTAAAAGATTATTATTCTTCTTATAAACTAATATGTTAACATCCTCTACACACGGATGAAAATACAAGCTCTGTAAAATAAGTCATTAATATGTGTTAACATTTAAATATTGCACAAAAGTATGCCAAATTAGTTCGGTGATAATATATACTTCAGTCATTATAAAAGGTCAGTAAACAAACAAAACCTAATTCCTACAAATGACATTGAAGGCTTGTGAATGTGTTGGACATGTCAATAAGAATTTTAATTAACAAACCATGCAGATGATTCACTCTAAAATAACACAAATGAAAATGGCAAGTAATTCTGGGGAGAGTACTGGTAAGGTAGTATACAAATCTTTGCAAAAATCATAAAACAAATTAAGAACTACTATTTTTTTTTTTTTTTTTTTTTTTTTTTTTTTTTAAATATTCACTAGATTAAACTAAACTCATTGATGTTCATTAAAAAAAAAAAGTAAATTGTTATAGGAGACCTTCTCTTGAGATCAGTTAATGTTGCCTATCAACGACATAGAAAACCTATAAAAAAAAAATGTACCCAGGGAAGTAAGAAGCGAATCTCTTAATTTCAAATTTAAATATAGGAACTTCTGGAAATTTCATAGGTTTTATACGATTTATTACCATGAATATAAATTCAAAAGGAACTTTAAAAGAATAGTGGGGTTTCTGGCATTTTAAATTTTCAAGTACTAAGAACTGAGGGGTCTGCTCCAAGATTGGGCAGGGGAGGAATGTTTAGTATAATATGACATACCACTAGGAACATCTTCGATTGCTTCAACATATCTTCCCATCATCAAAATTGTCCTCTGAATAGCTTTTTCATAAAGATCTTCTTTCTTTCCTGGGACAAAATTTGGTCCCATAATGCGAGCTTTCATTCCAGTTGATACCTATCACAAGAAGATAATTTTATTAATTATAAAAAGTAGGAATTTGTTTATTAAATTAAAATAAAACAATTGCCAATGTAAAAAGAAAACAATAGAAACATAAGAACAAATTTTAATTTGGCCGGTGGTGGTGCAAAGCTCATGTAAAAAAAGAGGACAGGTTTTTAATTTATTATTTATTTACTAATATTGCAAAAGAAAATATTTGTTATCATTTCAATGTGTAAAATAAAAAAAAAAGAAAGAGATTGCAGTGGTAACAATACAAAAGAATACATTGGTTAATGTACTATAATTTGGGCGTGAATTAAAAAGTCAGGTAAGGCTGAACGGAGGCAAGGATGGGCAGGGCCTTGATCTCTTAGCTTAGGGGGTGTACCTGACTAGCCGACCCCAGTGCTATTGAGGCACATAGCTGCTCACGTAAGAATTATTAATCCCCTAATGAGTTTATAAATCTACTGATTTATACACCCTTTCTGAAGATACATTGTAAAGTAGGCATTTTTTTTTACCAAATACATTTATTGATTTATAAACAGCCTTACTAAATTTCATAATTATAAAATAGCAAATACACAATAATAAATAGAAAAACTAACCTTTCCTGAAAATACACGTCCAAAAGCATAAAATCTGCCCTTGTCAGATGTTGGTACCATTTTCGAAATGTACATCATAAGAGGAGCCAGTGGGTCACAGTTCTAAAAAAAGTAAGAATAATACAATAATTAACGAGATCTTATAATACAACTAGAAAATAAATTAGTCATGAATTGTTTTTCTCAATTAGTGAAACCAGCAGTAAGAAAATTGCAGGAATAAGTGATAACGATGATCATAGATATCATAAAACTTTTATATAGTAAGAAATAGGGATCAGAAAGTTTGAAAATCTTTCTTGTTTGAAGTTTTCATGTTTCTGGCGTAAAAACATGATAAAATGTTAATCGCTACTAAATCCTGATCCTAAATCCTAATCCTAATCTTTCTTGTTTGACAGCAAACAAGACCTTTCTTTTGTATATTCATAAACAAAATGTGTTTTTTTTTTGTATCAACAGAATAATATCATTGTAATTAGATATAAACTCTCTCCCCAATTGGTGAGAAACCCATATATGAGCCAATAATTTTTTACTACTTACTTTGATACCAATAGCTGCTTCATCATCATGAGGTCCTTCATACAACATTTCCATACGGTATTTCTGAGCAACTACTGGAGATGGCAAATGAATGGCTATCATCTGAAGTAAAGCTTCACCAGCAGGCAACCATGATCTCATAACAACCTATTTTAATACAAATATGTCATAAATAACACCTAATTAGATATATTACATGGCTTAGAAAAAAGGTAATTAGCTGTCAACATAGTACTCGTAAATTGTATTAGCTTTTATTTGATGTTACCTTCAATAGCTGCTTGCCATCCTTGTCACGATCTTCAGGTTTCAATTCAATGTTCAATTTTTCTAATAATGTAGCAGCTTCTTCTTTTTTGTAATTCATAATAGAATCAAATATCTAAAGAAAAAAAATAAATACTGTTGATCTCTTGAAAATTATAAGTGTTATTTCATAATAAGCGATGATTATACCAACCTTGTAAATGGGATCTAAAATGTACATAACAAATGAGCGTTTGTTATCTTCTTCCTTCTGTTTAGCCCATTTCTTTGTTTTGGGGTTAAAGAAGTTCTCACCCCAAAGCCTTAAAAAATAAAAATAAACTTTAAATTAATAGAAATAATAAAAGTAATGGTCAACTGTCCACCAATCATAGACAATACTGTCACATCTTGAAGTTGTCACATCATAGACAATTTTTTTTTTTTTTTTTTTTTTTTTTTTTTTTTTTTTTTTTTTTTTTTACGGCGCATCTACATCTAGGTTATTAGCGCCGACACCAGGGTGCAGCGAGGAATTTTACCAGCGAGCCGTGGGATGATAAAATTCCTGCCGGAGGTTGGGAATCGAACCCACCATCTCCCGCTTATGAATCCAAGGCGCTAGCCATTAGACCACGGGAGACCCCCATAGACATATTGTTTAAAGAACTGAGATTTAAGCAATGCAAATTTATAATTTATTTAAAATTTGGTATGATTCTTCTCTAAGAATAAAAAATAAAAATAAAATAAAAAAATACAAAATTAAAATTTACAGGTAAATTTAAATTTGTACGATTGAATTAAGAAACGTATCATGTATAAAGGATGTATTAAATGGTTAATACATCAATGGTCGCTATAACAAAGAAATAAACACAGTCCTACACCCGGGAATTAATCTAGTTTTGAAATAAACCATTATATTTTTAGGATATGTTTTGAATTTAATGAGAATAATAGTATTTATTTGTTAGTATAGCAAATTAACTACAAAGGTGTTCAGTGCTTACTAAAACAAAAAAACAATAACAACAACAACATTGATTCAACTAATTCATATTTAATAAAAAATAACTATAATTATATCAGATTCCGTCTAGTCAGAGAGACATTATCCAAACCAATTAAATTGATAATACATACATAAATGTAACATCTTTGATGTATTCTTACTGAAGGGATTGTATTACCTATTTATTATGTTTTTTAAGTATCTAATAACAAGGAAATTGAATAATAAATTTAAATAAGTACCTGTTCATGAGCTTAACAACATCAATCTTGAATTTTTCAGCATACATTTCAGCAAACTGTTTCAAAGTGAAGGCCCAGCCATGAAGACCTGATCCAAAACCAACACTTCCCTTACTTGGATCAACCTAGTTAAACACAGAACAGGTAATCTTTCTTTAAGAACATGTAATTAATTTAAGTAAATAGGAGTAGTCTGTGGAATACCAATTTAAAAAGAGAATTTTTCAAATTTCCAGTAAAAATATTTTTTGAGACTTAGGTCATTTCAATATAACTCAACCTTCCCCACGACTATACACTAAAATATTTATCACTTTGTTCACAAAATTGATTAACCCTTAAGATTCTCAGTGGGTAGAAAGCTGAACGTCTTGCATCTGCTTCCATTCCATTAACACTGGTTCATCTTTTGTTATTGCTTAATTTATTCAAATCTTAGTGCTAGAAATATAAGCCCAATAAAATGTAAAAAATATAAATATCACATTCAGTTATAATTTCGCAAATAAAAATTGAATGTTTTGACCCGATGGATCATAATATAACATAACCCCAAGGTGCCTATATATATATATATATATATATATATATATATATATATATATATATATATATATGTGTGTGTGTGTGTGTGTGTGTGTTTACTATCAATCCTATATCAGGCCATGAGGGCACAGAGAGGCAGATAATGGAGAGGATTCTTGACAGCACACCAGGGAGGGATAATGTGGTTAATTCTATGATCCAGTCACCTGATTTTCCCCTTTGCAGATACCCATTACAGGCTGAGCTAGCCTAGGGTCACTCGGTCAAGTATCCCAACTCTGACCCACAAATAACGACACAAGAAGATAAAATCTTTCAGTGCGTTGCCTCATTTTGAACTTTCAGCCAAATTTTCATTTTCCTAACTATCACTGAACTGAACACATGATGATGCTTCTCTCAGGAGCGAGTGATATTTGCCAATTAAATATAATAAATAGATTCTTTACACATACCCTCACTTCTCCCATAGGACCACTATCATCACTGTAAGTAGCAATAATAACGTTCACATTTTCTACAATTCGCTGGAAAGTTTGATATAAATCTTCTGGGTCAAGCTGTAATTCTAACAAAGCGCGGTCCATTTTATTCATGAAGAGGACAGGCTTAATTCTTTCAGCAATTGCCTGTCTCAAGACAGTTTCAGTTTGTACACATACACCTAAAATATTTAAATAAACATGAAATGAATAGTCAATCAAATGTATAGAACATTAAGAAAAATATATTATTGTATATGTAGAAAATTACCTGAAACACAATCAACCACAACTAAAGCACCATCAGTCACACGAAGTGCAGCAGTAACTTCACTCGAGAAGTCAACGTGTCCAGGCGAATCAATAAGGTTGATCAAGAAACCTTTTTCTCCCTTATCTCTCTGATCAGGGTTAGTAATGAATACTAAATCTTTATCATCAAGTTCAAAGTACATAGATATGGCACTGCAATAAGCAAGACAAAAAAGTGAATATTTGACAATTAAAAATAAGTAAATAGATAGTAGGAGTAGATATGGCTTTTTATTCTTCCAGAAAAAAAAAGAAGATTTTTGCATAGTTTCCCCCCACTTGAAAAATTACGGCATCCAAAACAGTAAAATTCTAGTTTTGTTGAAAACAAATATCAGTGATATCCAGCCCCCCCCCCTTTATTTATATTCCTAATTTTTACTTTCATTAATTTTAACTAAATGAATGTTAGGGAAATAAATTTAGAAACATATTTTAAATAGTATTTTTCAGTATATTTGGCTATGAGGCAATTTTTATAACAAATATTTAAATATCTAACTTAAGACAAATTCCAATTCAAATAATAAACAAAATTGTATAAAAATAATTTGAAAAATTAAATTAAAATATGTATTATTATGGAGATCACTCTAGATGAAAAGTTCAAAATCATTAGAAGTTTAAATTTTTAATCAAGTCATGTTTTTAATTTTCAACAATAAACAAAAAATAAACTATGATATATATTGATGTTTACAAGACAAAAATTTAGTAAGGTAAAATTTGTTAACCCACCAAGAAATGACAAGAGGTTGTTGTGTAAAACTCCATTTGAATAAAACATTATAATAGAATTAAGAGGGTATTAAAACACATAATTAAATACCTACAGGCACCAAAGGCATAACATTAAGCTTCAAGTACAATTTTCTTATATTCGTAAAAAATAAAACAAATATACACAATTTTATTTAAATTAATAACAGTAAACTTACGTTGATTTGATTGTAATGCAACGTTCCTGCTCATCCTTTCTGGTATCAGTGAATCTAGTTTCTCCAGCTTTGGCACTTGCTATGATACCAGCCTTTGACACAAGAGAGTCAGTCAGTGTTGATTTACCATGATCGACATGGGCTATCACGGACATATTCCGGATATTTCTTTTCTTATCCATCATAGTCCGGATTTCGTCTACCGTGAAATTCACCTAAAATTCCAATAAAATGAATAAATTAATGGCATATTTTTAATAAAAGGTTTCTACTTAAATTGGTTTATCCTTAAAAAGAATGCATTCCTTCAATTCAAAATATTATATTTTGTAATGAAGAAGACTTCAATAAATACAATTTTTCCTATTTGAAAACGAAATTGTTTAGGAAGAATAGAAGCATATTATGACAGATAAATCGTAGTTAACATTGATTTTTTCTATTGAATAATCTTAAGATGACAGAGATGCAGCAGAAAGCATGGTTAGTTTCCAATACACAACCCTAGGAAGAAAATTATTCTTGAGGAACAAGGTGATTTAAGACATTTTGAATAAAAAGCAATTATTTACAAGATCCTCAACATTTCTTTGTTTTAAATAATAAAAGTAAATGCTTTTACATTTGGGACTTGGAGGCTGAGGGAGAATCTACCTTTATTATGTTACATCACTTGCAGCGAAATACAGGAAATGAAAATTACTTTCCAATGTAAAAACATGTAGATTGAATAACTCTTACTTCTTAATACTTGATTCATATAATTGAAAACAACCAGGAGTTATATTTTTTAAGGCGATTTAACATATTTTGGAACTGTTTCTTGCTATTTCAGGTACATAATGGATGAGTTGATTACAACTAATGGTTGTTATAAAAAAAAATAAGTTTTATAAATGAACAGGTGCATTGTTTAAAATCTAAATCTAAATTTTAACGTCCATTTATTATTAACTAAGAATTTTAGGACGGGTTATCTATAGGTTACCACCCTTTTCTAGCCAGGATAGGGTTGATGCCTTTTCTTTTTTCGAAAGAAAAGCCACCGCCCCTAGTGGGAATCGAACCCACGACCTTTGGCACGGAGTGTTAAGAGCTCACGCCTTAACCCTCACGGCTACCGGGTCTCCGCATTGTTTAAAAATGATAAAATGGAAACCTTGTTAATTTGCGGAGTCAAGGGATGGTGGGGATTCGGCTAGGAGAAATTTTTTTTTTTTTTTTTTTTTTTTTTTTTTTGAAAAAAAATGAGATCTTCAGGCAGAAATCTATATTGGGCGTTTGGGCTGTACATTGGCAGCCTTTTTCAACACTAAAAAATGACTAGGGGAGGGAGGAAGACCAAGAAGACATTTAGGTGACCATGGTTAAATGTCCATGGTCACATTTTTTCTCCTAGCTGAATCCCAACCATCCTTTGACTTTGTATCACCGCAACTGCCAACTATCTCCATCTCATCATGTCAATTTACAATTGAAAATCAAAATGATTGTGGTTCCACAAGCTAGTTATACGAGTCCTACATGATTTTTGCATTAATTAATTAAAGTAATAAATTTATTTTCTTATTTATGAGCCAGTATTAGAGGAAGAGGTTAACAAAGCCTTAGGGAACTGTTAAATGTAATATTTTATTGAAATGTTCATTTATTACAATGTTCAAGAACGAGGGGGAAAAAGTACGCAAATTCATTAAGAGATAAGACAAGCGAAGAATTGTTGATACTGAATTTCTATATCTCTTGATAAGATAATTAATGAGCTAATAACAGAGAATTGGCAGTTATATAAATATTTTAAAACCCTTTCATAAAACATTCACTGGAGGAATGATTGGAAATGAAACAAATACAAGAAATTTGGAATGCGAGCTGGAATTTCTGACAAATGAGATCAATACGTTACTCACATGAGTAATACATCTAAATAAAAGAGTTAATTGTTAAGGATTAAATGAATTTTTATCATAGCTATAAATCATAACAACACATGCTAACATTTCAAAAATAAAGCAAAAAAAATCAATTATGAATAATAATTAATTTACTAACAACTCCAAGGAGGCCTTTTTATTTATTCTAAAAAATAAAATAAGGAAGAGAAGTCAAGGGATGATTGGGATTCGGCTAGGAAAAAAAACGTCTTCAAGCAAAAATCGATATTGGGCTTTTAGGCTGCACTTTGGCAGCCTTCATCAGCTAAAAAAAAAATATACATAATTACAAACGAGAATAATCAAACAGTAAGAGACCTTTTGACAGTATGAAAATAAATTGAGGAGCTTGGTATCAAAGTTGGACAACTCCATTTTTTTCGACTGAAAAAAATGGAGTTGTCCAACTTTAATACCAAGCTCCTCAATTAAGAACTAATCTTCTTTTTTTTTTTAAACATTAGGTAGAAAAGTAGTTATTATATAAAAGGTAGTTGGCAGTAAGTATAACCAGTAATACTGTCAAAAGTTATTTGACAGTAATTATAACCATTAACAGAGGCTCAAAGAAAAAAAAAATGTAGAGAAACATATTTACAACAGCAAAAAGTAAAAAGAGCCAGGTGAGCACAAAAATAACAGTATGTTCTTTTTATATTTTAAAAATGGAATTGTGGTTTTATATTTTAAAAATATTCCTGTTCATTCAAACCTGCTTCTCTGCATTTTGTTTTACTTTGAGCCTCTGTTAATGGTTATAATTACTGTCAAATAACTTTTGACAGTATTACTTGTCTCCTTAATGTTTAAAAAAAGAAGATTGGTTCATAATTTATTGTCATGCTGTTAAAAAGGTTTCTTGCTGTTTAATTATTCTCGTTTGTAACTATGTACATCAATTTTTTAGCTAAAGAAGGCTGCCAAAGTGCAGCCGAAACGTCCAATAGATTTTTGCTTGAAGATCTGACATTTTTTTTTCTCCTAGCCGAATCCCAGCCATCCCTTGACTTCTCATCACCTCAATGGCTAACTATCTGTATCTCATTATAATATAAAGAAACCCAGCCAGATCAACTGATACATTACGTCTTCGTATCTTAAGTATTATTAAAAAGTTATTACATACACTTGCTCAAATACAATCCATATGTTTGACACAATTCTAATCAACATTTTTAAGGAGCAAGGTGGAAAGAATAGAGTATGATATTTGATGCAGTAAATTTTCCCGTGCATGTACAATTTACAACATAAACCATATACAGTTAAACAATGAGGCTATTATGAGGGAATAACATTAGTCAACATTCGGAAAATCTTTCTCAACACCAATTCAATAAGAAATATATAAGCTCTAAAGTAATACATGTCAACTATTTCAATAATATAAAATGGATTGAAGAAGAAAACTATTTCTAGAAGGAGGCCCAATAGGAATGAGAAGGAAATGAGTGTAACCTAAAAAGATAGCATATTACTACATACTGTGCTAAAAGTGAAAGAAAAACAGAAGGCTGATACTTTATATCCACTGAAATAAAATATATTTAATTCTAAAGTCAAAAAATGTTTGCTAAGACAAATAACCAAAGATCCCATTTAGAAGCTTACATATTTCTTAAAAGTCATTCATTGGACTACTTGCAACACAAATGACTGTCAAATGAACTGTTGATAGCAAATCAGAAAATTAAATACAACTTTGCAATAAAGCCCAAACTGTTCTAGCATGCTTACTACAGATGGGGAAAGCCTTAACATTTTAAAATAAGACATGCCAAAATTCATTCACAATCAAATTCTTGAATACTGTCTGTGCTGAATGAAGCATTTTACAGATAGTTCTATGCCAAATAGAATGGAAAAATGTTATTAGCCATGAAAATGATATTTATTAATCGCATGCAACAATAAAGAAGCAAGGGTTACATAAAAGTATGAGAAAATCAATAAGTATATGTTCAAATCAAAGCACCATTTTAAGCAACAAGTAATCTATTGAGTGCTTAGGTTACAATATTATTAGAAAGCTTTTTAAGTTACTTCAATAAAGGAACTTCTAGGTAAATATACACACTAAAGCAAAATACCAAACAGGAGAAATTAAAAAAAGATGTGCAATTTGTTAAAAGATATGTTGATTGCCTTAATTTGAAAGAAAACAATGCATTCTTCTGTTAAATAAAACAATTAACAGAGCCAGCCAATGATAATAGGCATTTGAAGTGTTTCTCGCTTTTATCGAAATATTCTCTTATACTCAGTTTATTCTAATAGAATATATAATTGCTTCAATATAAAGATTTAATTTATTTATCAATATAATATCCAAATCCAACCAAAAAGCAATTATTTAGAAGTAAAACTAAATAATTATGAAACAATTCTTATAGTCTCCCCAAACATATCCAATAACAACTCCCTATAAACTTCAATTTATAAAATGAAAAATAACATTTCAATCATTTTATTAACTTCAAACCTGTTCTAAGATCTGAAAATTAACAATTTCTGAAAAGGTCTAAATATCTACAAAGTGCTATCACAAACAAAACTTACAAGTCTTATAGAATGTTTTTTGAATTAATTGAAGAGTATAGAACAGAGGTGTAAAAATAACAGCAATGTAGGGCCAATGTAGCAACAATTGCTGTACGGTAATGTCTAACAATCTAGCAAGAGCACGGTTATGTTGCATAAAATGACTACTTTTTTATTTCTTCGTATTCCGTCCTATTTACATATTTCACATTGATCCATCATTATAGGGCTTTTACTCTCTATTGTTCTTTAAAAAGATGTGGCTAAATTGCATAAGTTCATATAAGGAAAGCAACAGATCACAAAACATGTAAATGGCTCCAGATAAGAATAAAGTGTCCCTTCTTGTATTAATTGCTATCTTCTGTAATTGCACACTTTATTAAAAATAAACAAACAGGATCAAAAAAGTTCTCAATAAGACAAAATCACAGTAATCCACGATTAGGAATTCAAAATACAACTTTTTTTATATATCTGGTAAATGACAATAGGAAAGGTGTACAGGACACCCCCAGATTATTAATCACAGTGGCTAATAAAAAACATGATCTCTTCTAAACACTACAACAAACGAAGAACATATTGAAGTTAAATGACAATATAATACTGTTCAAGTTTTTGATTATACTTGACAACATATTAACACAAATGACTGACCAAATTATTATTTAGGGGAAAAAAGTACTATTGAAACAGAAAAAGTAAAGGGAACCACATATCAAATGAAAAAACACAACCATTTTGAAGAAATTATGAAAGGAAATAACAAATCTAAAGCCCACATTTAAATCAATATACACTTATGTTGACAATTGACAAATATGATTGCTTTCAACACTCCTAAACATTTTTCTAAGCTCCTATACAGAAAACTTCAAAAAAGGTGAAGGGGTCCTATGTCATGGGTAAATTTAATGACTGGCTTAGAATAATGAAATTTAACCAACATAATCTGAGCACTGAACATTAAACTTTAATACTTATAAACTTTTAATAAAATTATATTTTTTCATTGACTTAAAAAAAGAATATTTCTATTCAATAGGGTAATTATAAAACTAGAAATAAATGAATATAGCTAGTTGGTAGAAAAATGGGCCGGATAAAACAAAACATGTTTCCCAAAGCTGATGATCACATGTTACAGGCAACATCTGGGTTACATCAATATGCCGAAATAATTTGCCCTATCCACAAAGTTAATACTATACTCAAATCTAAGGGGGATGGGCATGTTCTGAGTAGTTAACAAACAGTTTGAAGAAAGAAAAACGTTTCCGGTAACGTGAGAAGTATTTACAATATTGCCGAAATTTCAGTTATGAGCGACATAATCTATATGAGAAAAGAGTTATAGAAAACATAAATTAATTCTTAAAGATTGTGATATGTAAAAGATCGTGAATATTTTTCCAATTCCAGCAACGATTATTGAAGAAACAGCAATTACATACTGTGGTGCAATGACCGCATTTATTAATATGGACAGCGAAATAATTCCTAACTTGGTGGATGGTTATTGGATAATGTCGTATACTCATGTAAATTTTGGATTAAATTCAACGATCTACTTACCATTTTGAAGGATTATTTTCGATCACGGTATAGAGAAACTAACAAGAGAACTGATCGAGCTGCGAGGCTCGGTCAAAAAGGAATGCCACGAACTAGCACAGCTATCACAATAGCTCGCTATGCAGAATGAACAACTGATATTACTGCAAGTTGTGATAAAATTAATATCCTTAATGCTATATATGAAACAAAATTAATTGTAACAAGAGAATAATAAATATATAAAATTAGGAGAATTTTAAACATTTATCTTAATTAACTTAAAAGAAACCAACTTCTTTGCTACACGGTGAAATTGGAATTAACTTATAGACGTCACATGTGACTACTTACAGTAATACATACTTACCAAATAAACCATGGTCAATTATGAGAAATTATATAAATATGTATATTTATGTATGTATTTATGTTTATAAATAAATAAAGAATGTCATGAAAATAAATTTAAAATTATTTTACCAAAAAGCCCTTTACAAAGAGAGTATATATATTCAATTTTTGCGTTTTTCGAAGCCAGAAGTGCGAAAGGTAATTTTTTTTTCTATGTTTTGGCATTTATTCCAAAGGGTTCCGATAAATGCATCTACTGTATCAGTTTTAACAGTTCTATGAAAAGTAGAGGAAATCCAAAGCTGCATAAAGTCGACACTAATTAATTTTTGACATTATACTCTCTCTCACTTATTATTGGTTTCATTTTTACATTAGTTTCTTATTTTGTAAACTTGGTGATATAAATTAAGTAACCAGAATGAATAATAATTAGAAATTTTATCTGGTATCAGGAACAGATTGTAATTTTCTTCTAAATAAAAAATATTGAACAAACACGAAGATCCGTATGTATAAGAATTTCGGAAAATATGAAGAATGTTTAAAATGGCAAATTGACAAATCGGCGATAGAACATTTTACAGCACCCTGATTGATTCCTTGTGTTACTGTTTTTTATTTCAATTATGACTCACTGTGAATTTATTTATTTAAATTTTAACGCCATTACTATCTACTAAGAATTTTGGGACACAGTGAAGTTCAATGTTTTCAATACCAGAGGAATAATTAATTTAATTTGTTCAATTCACTTTTTTTAATAATCATTTGTTCTTCTACTTCTAATTGAACTAAAGTTTACTATTTTACCCAAGAATATACGTATAAATAAGAAAAGATAATTTTGTAAAGTGTAGCCGCTCAATCCATTTTGTATATTTTCTCTTTGCCATCTGTGAACTATTTTCATTTATCCGCTGTCTTAAATTATTTTTATATAGAATGCTTCCGTAATATTGTTAATATCACTTCTTGACTTGTAAAACGTAATCAAAATGTTATAATATTAGACACTTCCACTTATTTTAAACTACAAAGTATTAATATAATACATACGAATAACCCAAAAAATATGAATAATAACCATACAGATAAAAAGTGAACGGTGTAAAATGTTTTTAGTGGGAACAATTACACTCTTTTGAAATTAATAATCTAAGTTATACAGATGGTTTTCTTATTTCAAAATTAATTTCTTTGAATGACCAATTCACCCCCCCCCCTAAAATGAGTCGCCATGATACTTTATAGCAAGTAATGACGACTTAACATGTCAGAAATAATTACCACAAACAATTTGGATTTTTCTAATGATGAGGAGGAGGGAGATAGGGCGATAGCACGAGGGATTATGTACTGTTTTTTGAGTTTGTGAATCATTTTAAAGGTTGATAATTTCCAGGAGTTGGCCAATCGGATTTTTTCCTATCGGTCCTTCATATCATATTTTCATGAACTTAAGAATTATAAAAATATTGTATATTTAGCAATTAAGGATTTACCTAAAAACGAAAAAAAAAAAAAAAAAAAAAAAAAAACTTTACATTAATGCTTTCACGTATAGACACTTTAGGAGTCTATGCTTTCATGAGGCAACCTGTTCTTATTACCTCCTTGCAAGAAGTTAATTAAAAGTAGGCCTTGAGAACACAATTACCTCGTTGTAACCTGGCAGTTGAATTTTTAAATTGAATTTCTCTTAGTAAATTTTGATATCGCACATTATTGGTCTGTCTCCTCATATTTTGCACAAGTGCTTAATCTAGTAGTAGTGGCAAACTTTAAAAGGCAAATCATTATTTAGTCTTCAATAGTTTATGTTACTCAGCTGCAGAATATTTATGCTTGACTTATTAGGTTTCTCTTTAAAAATATTTAAGTCTAAAATATGCCCGAGTACAACGCAAATTAAAAGGGTTCTCTTGTATCACCAAGGGATTAGTCTAAATCTCAAAATTGCACATAAATGATTTTATCCACTGCAAGCTTTGGTAAAATACTTTCAGTTTGAAAAGTCATAATCCGAGTTGTAGAAAAGGTAGAAATATGCATTTATCGCCACCAAATTATAGCTGGTATGTTGAATATTTATCACAAAAGAGGGGGGTTTACCACTTATGATAGAAAATGCAGTTTTTTAGAATCCTAATGTTTGCAGAATTGCATTTTAAGTGATCCAAAATACAGAAGGGATCTAGGATAGATAAAAATTTGATTTATTTAAATTTTTAATCTTAAAATTATCATTATTCCACAGTTTATCTATTCTTTGTGAACCTCATTTGTTTGAAAATATTGTCCCTAAATGTTAAAGTTAATTAGAATTACTTTTGATTCTAAGTACAATAATAATGATTTTTTCAGGCATTTTTAATAATTATTTGTACTTTGAGGTACTATGAAATCTGGAAATACAAATCAACTCTACTTCTTGCATTTAATTAAATTTATTTATTGTTTTCAAGGTAAACAAATATTGTAAAATGACTGTTGAATAAAAGACAAGTAATTCTAGTGACTTTTTAGCCGTTGAAAAAACAAAAGATAATCGTCACATTTTCTTATACATATTTCTCTTGGACTTATTCACTCCTGAGAAAGTCACTGGTGACGCTGCTTGAGTATTGCTTAGTATGCTTTTATATAAAGTAGCAATTATTATTATAAGGTATTTTTACCTACCTTAGGCTAAGTTGTAGAGCACTTGACTCCTATTTTGGAAGGCCTGAATTTGAAACTTGGCTGCACATCGAAAGATTTTATTTTCTATTGCTGTTGTTGGAGGATCAGAGTCAGAGTCCCAGACCGTCCTGGGCCAACTCGGTCTTTAATAGGTACCTGCAAAGAATAAAATGAGGTGGCCAGAGCATAGTACTGACCACACCATCTCCCTTGTGTGTCATACGATACTGATACAGTATCTTCCCTTCTGACAGAGAGACCAACACTAGACTGGACACTTTCCTGTTTATGTGAATCATATCTTGTGGTCTGTTACAAGACTGATTTGTTTTTTAATATGCTTTTATCTGAAACACTTAGATACTTGTTTGGATAGAGGCAGTAGAACATTGATATGACCAATATAAAATATGTGAATTCAGTAAAACTGCTGAAATCATATGCCAATGTGTCCATTGTATTAATTTATTATAGCAAACATGTAGATTAATAAAAAAAAAATCACCAGGAAATATGTTTCCAAAAAATTAATCAACTGTTCGTCTAAAGCCCAATCATCAATGACTACCTATATATTAAATTGAAATATAACCAACTGTGTCAACTTACTTGTTATTTGGGCTGTATTGATTCCTTGTGTTATTGTTTTTAATTTCAATTATAACACACTTTGAAGTTCAATATTTCCAATACCACAGGAATATTTTATGTAATTTGGTATAACAGTTACTATCTGGTTATGTTGTAAACCAATTTACTGTTTTTAATAATCCTTTGTTCTTCTACTCATTAATGAACTGAAGTTAACTATTTTCCCCAAGAATATGAAAATAAGAAAAGATAATTTAGTTGACTCTAGCCCCTCAATCCATGTTGTATATTTCATCTTTGCTTTATTTTTATCTTTGCCATCTGTGGACTATTTTCATTTTGCCACTCTCTTGAATTATTCTTACGTAGAATGCTTCCGTAATATTGTTATTATTTCTTCTTAACTTGTAAAAAGTACTATGTTACAAATGTTACAATATTAGACACTTCCACTTATTTTCACTACAAAGTATTATTATGATACATACACTCAGTGTTAAAATGTTAGACACACTATGCAAAATATTATTTTTGACTAGCTCAACAAAAAAATACTAATTCTATTATTTTTAACTTATCTTAAACTTATCTGGCAATGCCATTTAGTATTATAACCCATTACAATATATATATATATATATATATATATATATATATATATATATATATATATATATATATATATATAAATAAAATAAAAATGTTTAAAAATGGATTCTAGATGCGTCAAAATGTTAGACACACTGAAGAAGAAATTATTAAATAAATAAATTTAAAATTTTATGTCTTTTCCATCAACTTTTATTTACCTTTTAAAAGTTCTTTTTTGACATTGAATGAATTAATTTTTTTAATGTTTCTTGAGGTTTTGTCATCCCCTGGAGCTTGATTTTCACTTTTTAGCTCATCAACTGTGGAACATGGTCTTGACCCCTTATATACGCTTCTTGTAGGAATTCCCCAGGCATTTTTAATAATATTAAGCTCTGGAGAAATAGCATGCAAATCTAGTTTGCCTATATTGTTTTGGATGAACCATTCCTTAATAATTCTTGCCTAATAGATTGGAGCATTGTTATGCTAAAATGCAGATGAACCTTCTGCCATGTCATTAAAAGTGTTTTTTTGTTCTTCTAATAAGTTTTGATACTCATGTGAATATATTCTCTTAGAAAGAAACACCAAGTAGCCTTTCTTGTTGAACCTAATATTTCTCCAAACTATAACATTTCCTCCGCTGATTTGCCGCCGGGGTAATATAGGTTCTACTTTTATTAAATCACGAAAATGAAAAGGAAAACCATTTAGCCATTTTATGATGAAAGAGATTTTCGCGTTACTTTTTTTTTCACTATGTTTCTTTATATTACCAGTAACCCATGCACATTCCTAGACTTTGTGTGAACTCTGGCTTCCTCTGCAATTGCTTTGGCTGTTTTGCATGGGTTGGATGTGATTCTTAGACCAATCGGTCCTGCCTCATTGATAGAGTTAGTTGTCTTCCAGTTAAGCAATGGGTACTGTGAGGCTCTCCAAATGGAATAAACTGGGCTAGATTCGATAAACTTAGTTTTATGCGACTTGGAATCTCCCTACAACCCATCTCATCCTTGTGTAGCAAAGAAACTAAACGGCGCTCTTCTCGAGACAACCACTTATTTTTTTTTTTATACTTTAACTGGAATTTCACTACTGTTGTCATTGAAATTGACCCCAGGACAAATAGAAAATGCTTTTCAAGGGTTAAGGTCTAAAAATGCCTTATCAACCATTACAAAATTAAAGGATTGTAAATAACAAGTGTGTCTAACATTTTGACGCACCAAAATAAAGACATTATCAGTTATTTATTTATCTCTTGACATAGAACAGAGATAAACGATAAATTACATTTTTTTTTTTTTTTTTTTTTTTTTTTTTTTTTTTTTTTTTTTTTTTTTTTTTTTTTTTTTACAATTATACACATTTACACTTACAAAATAAGATTGAACAACAATTTGAAAAAAATTATATTCAGTTTTCGATATTTCAAGTGTGTGTCTAACATTTTGATACTGAGTGTACAAATTAACCGAAAATAAAGGAATAATAACCATACGGATAAAAAGTGAATGATGTAAAATCTTTTTAGTGGGAATAAAGCGTTTGACTTAAAAAGAGAAATACGCTCTTTTTAAATGAATAATCTAACTTATACAGATGATTTTCTTATTTCCAAATTAATTTCTTTGAATGATGACTTTTTTTGTTTTGGTGGTAGACAGAAAGGAAGAATACACTAAAAAATTCAGAACTCAGGCAAGCAACAATTAACACTGCTTTATGAAATCGGGTAATCAACCCACTCAAGCAGCAAGAAAATAAATACAGGTGTTGATGAAAAGCAACTAAATTCTTTCTGTGAATATTAACATTTTAAGTTTAAATTCTGAAACTATTGTAGTCAGTTTCTACATCTCTCACTGCCAGAATGGCCATGAATGTTTTCTGATGAATGTTTCCCAGCCATCACATTTCTTGATTTGGTAATGTTTTATGGCCATCTCGACTCCTTCATCTATCTATATGTTTGTTTTTATTTTATGGGAATAACTAGAATCGTCTGTATGACTAAACATTTGTCAGTTTAAAGCAAGCATTTTCATCACGAGATTACCCATTTTGATAAGTCAAATGAAAAGAGTATTGCAAATACCTGAGCCAAGGTCTTGCAAGATATCTCTTTTTGTACACGAGGTTTCTTAATTTCGGTGATATAATCTCTTCTGTACTTGAAATATTTTTTTGTTCACCAAAAATTAATTGTCATCAGTCATTTCATCCTTAGTTTGGGCTTCTTAGGTATGATTAAATACTTAAGTTTAGTGTAGACGGTTTCAGTTTGTTAATGGTTTTCAAACCAAAATGTAGGGATGGGTAGGCTTTTTAATGGTCTTCGTTAGTTTTTCAGTCAGTCCAGGTGTAAATGTCAGGGATCAGAACAATTGGGAACTGGGAGTTAGGGAAGAATTGGGAGAAGTAGTGTTGGAAGTTTGGCACGCAACCAATTTCCCCCCAACCTCATAAAATCTTTCTTTAAAAAAGGAAAATCCCAACCTTCCAACACTACTTCTCCAAATTCTTCCCAAACTCCCAGTTCCTAATTGTTCTGATCCCTGACATTTACACCTGGACTGACTGAAAAACTAACAAAGACCATTATAAAACCTAACCACCCCTAAATTTTGGTTACTGAAAACTGTTTACACTAAACTTAAGGATCCCATCCCTTTTGACCAAACCACTCGTTGAGTTTACCAAATCCCTAGCCAAACCCCTTCCTGTAATGCTGTTTACATAGGAGAAACCAAAAATGACATTCACTCCCGCCTTACACATCATAAACGAGCCATCAATAGCAACGAAATAGACAAATCTGCTCTTGCAAAACACGCCATTACTCAAAAACAAACATTTAACTTCGATGACACAAAAATTCTCTCTACAGAACAAAACAAAGAATGCGTACACATTAACTGAAATACAAACAATATAAATTACAAAACTGACAAACTAGGCATTTCTCCTATCTACGCCAATATTTTTGGAAACTCTCCGGACCTCCTACCTAGTATTTTCCCATGTCCCCTTTCCCCTCTGGATATCCTTCCATTAAAACCTTTTCCTCCTTTCCTGTCATAAAACTTCTTTGATCCCAATCGACCTCCTCCCACCCCTTGTTTTTCTTCAGTTACATATTCCCTGGATAAAGCCAGTTTCCTTGTATATTTTCACAATGGTTACTTAAGTGTTAACTTTGGTCTTTCTCTACCCCCCCCCTCCCGGCACTTCATTGGTATTTAGTACCATTTTTGTTGTTAAAGATTAAAAATATTATTATTATTGTCTATTCATTTGTACTTACCTCATTTAAGAATCTGTTTCATGTTTTTTGATTTTTCTAGAACTAAGTTCTAGAAAATAACTATTCTTCACTTACCTGTTTATTAACAACATAATCATATATCATATATCTTTACTAGTTAACTTTTTTCTGTTTATTAATTCTGTATTTTCTTGCTTTTGTCTTTTAGCTGACGAAGGCTACCAAAGAGTGGCCAAAACGTCCTCAATACAGATTTTTACAAAAATCATATTGATGTTTTCTTAGCCGAATCCCAACTATTCCCTGATTGCTTATATCTTACTTCATTAGGGCTTAGTCAATAAATCAGAGAAAAAGTAGTCTCCAATATCTCTGTTTTTGTGGTGTCTTAGGAGTACCTGGGTGAGGGAGGTGTTCAGCAAGCCTCTCCAATGCGCATATATATTTAATATTCTAGAAAGTTAAAAATGTTTTCCTAAAATAAAATGAAATTGTCTTTTTTAAATAATATTGTCATTTTTTCTATCTACATGCTCGTATATAGAATGGGAATCCACTTTGGTAGTTTTAGCGTTAATGTTCAATAATGCAAGTGCAGAATTTTAATTCAAGTTAATCCATAGTTATCATATCTTTATCTTTAATATTATATTTTTTAAATTGTACTTTTTTTTTTGTTGACAGCTGTCTGCTATGTAGAGCAGGCAAGACTAAACTTTGATCTTTTATTTATGCACAGGAGTTTTCATTCTTTATGTGGGAAACCGACAAAGCTATTTTTGTTGTTGATGTGGAATATCACTCTTACTTTCTTCAATAAAAAATTACTTGTATTTTTTATTAATTGAAAATTCAATGGGTGGTGTGATTAAAACGGAGTTGATGCTACCACTTCAGTATTTCGAAGTTGTAACTACCTTTGGTGTGATTAAACCGGTCCTACAACTACCCCCTGTAGATATATCTCAGTTTTCCCGGAGAGGTAGTTACAACTTCATTTTTGGTGTGATAAAAGAGAAGCTACAACTACCTAGGTGTAGTTACATCTTCGTTTTCTTGAAGTCTAAGGAAGAGCAGACTTCACTTTTGTCAGCTATCCTTTAAGATCAGGATTATTACTATATTTATTATTACTTTGGTTCAGGGGCGTATATAGGAAATAATTTCGGACAAACAGGGGGTTTGGGGAACAAAAAAACAATTTTTTAACCGATTAAATCAAATTAAATGTCGGGGTGGGGGCTTTTATATACGCCCATGCTTTGGATTATTATTTTTTATAATTTAATTTACACTATGATCTTAGCAAATAGGCCGAGAAGCGTCGCCCTTTCTCTCTCTCTCTCTTTTTTTTTTTAATCATGATTTATATCAATCTATCATATTAAGATTTATTATTATTATTTAATGATAAAATTATTATTATTATTATTAAAATTATGATTAATAATATCAGGATTTATATAATGTGTAAATATATTGCATCACCTGTATAATGCATTTATATGCACAATTTGTATAAGGTATTTTTTGTCATCACAATAGATAGTTTTTTTTTTTTTTTTTTGGGTGCATCTATTGCAGAGGTCATTAGCACTAGATAGTTTGTTATAGAATAAATCGCCAACACCTGCAAAACTCTCAATAAATAAATAATTTAATTTATGGAAAGAAAAAGGATTTCAAAGAAAATCACAAGGTTGTAAAAGTACAATAATCTCCAGTTTGTCTGTCGATTTCTCTACAAATGTCATTTATTTTTTTTATTTTAATTTTAACGTCCATTTGTTATTAAATACGAATATTAAATAATATTAATTTTTTTTTTAATTCAGTTTTAATTTTCTATGCATTTTACCAATAAAACAAGGGTTTCTGCCACTACACTCCCAAACTAATCTCTGTCAAAAGATTTATTTATATGTACTTCCAAAATTGATATGTGCCTAGCAGAGACTGACAAGGAAGAGTACTAATGAAAACAGGAATTAAAACCTGTATGGATAGGAAAGGGTTGGCCCTTTCCAGCATGAAAGGTAGATACTACTGCAGGGTAGTTGTATCTACCCCGTAGTTGTAGCTTCAGTTTTTCCAGCTTCCACTCCATCCAGGGTAGTTGTATCTACGGAGTGGTAGCCTTTCTTTAATCACATCAATCTGAGTTGAAGCTAAAACTGCACCGTAGTCTTTACTAGGTAGACACTTCGTTTTAATCACACCACCCAATAAGAGGGTGATTTCAGTATTTAGGTATATAATTATATTGGGTTGGCAAGTAAGTCCTTTCGGTTTTCATAGTGATTAACATAAGTTTTATATCTATAATACACTGAGTTTTATTTCACTATGAAGTGTATCTGGTATCAGGAACAGATTGTTATAAAAAAAAAAAAAAAAAAAAAAAAAAAAAAAAATCACTAAGAAAACCGAAAGGACTTACTTGCCAACCCAATATGTTGTTGTTTTTTTACTGCGCACTGGCATCTGGGCCATTAGCACCGACATCCATGGTGCTGCAGGAGATTTCCTCAATGAGCCGTGAGATGGGAAAAATCCCTGCTGCAAGCGGGACTCGAACTCCCATTTACCGCACGAGAATCCAAGGCATTAGCCACAAGACCACGGGGAGACAATTGCATGTTGTTAAAAAATTAGATCGTTTTTTCTTTAGTTTGTTAATGTATATGATGATTCTGGTGTTCACACAACTCCATGTAGCTGAGTATTCACATTAATGTATTATTTCACATTAATGTGTATAAAGAAGTTTTGTTTAAATTTTCCTAATATTGAGCTTAATAAATATTTCAGGCACAGTATCGGTGAGAAATTGAACTTTTTTTAGTACAATTTTCAAAAAAGTGATTTGAATAAAGGAAGAGGATATGGTCAAATTGAAGTCACTATATACGTTTTGTTGAGGTTCATTTACTTTTTACGGCTGAAGGAGGTTGATTTCGATTTCTGAAATAAATATCAGAGTAAAAGGTGTGTATATAAATTACTAGGAATGATGTATTTACATAAAGCTTAACAACTATTTTAATCAAATGAATAGAAAAATTTCAATAGATGTAATTATTGTTTTAAAGGAATATGAAGTACTCAGTTTTAACAATGTGAATTTCTCAGAGATAATTTGATCTAAATGAAGCAAAACATTACTATGTTCATGATCTAATCATGTAATTAAATTTCTTTTAAAATTTCTATGTTAACAATTTTCTAGTTCTTCACTCATTCATGATACTTTCTAATTCTTGAATTTCCTTTAAAGGTGGTTGAAAATCACTTTTTGCCTTAGGCTCACTTGAACTGAAACACAAAACATCAACATGAATATAATTTTATTAGTACAACTTAATAATGTTCAACAAATGTTTTATAAATTAAATTATTAAAAATGAAGTAGTAGCCAAGTTTTTAGCGCGGTTCCTCCCTCCCCATAGGGAGGAACCCCGCTTATAAGGTTGATACAATGAAACAATCCGGAAGTGCCGACTAGAAAATTTCGCGTTTCAGAACCCATAGAGACCGAAAATAACGGTGGTTCAAATTGCCCCCTAATGGTCCGATTGTGATGAAATTTGGTACAAAAATCCGTCTTCCAATTTGAAAGGTCAAGTTCGTTAACCAGCAGAATCCGCCCACTGGAAGATGGTGTTTGGGGCGAAATTCGCGCAAACAAAATCGTAACGCTTACGTTTTTGAGTTCATAAGCTTGTAAGTACTCGTTTTATATGCTTCTTGGGCTAGGGAAACGAATGAAATCATTTTCAAGGCGATAGCTTTAACCGTTTTGAGAAAATTGGAAAAATAGTTTTTGAATACCGTTTTTGGTTTGGGTACTTAGAATCATGGGATTCAGTTGAAACATTTTCTGCATGTTCTACTTTCATTAAAACTAATATGTTGAAATTTTTGTTACGTTTGGAGTTAAGGAAGGGTTAGAATAAAATATTTTATTAACAGACAAGAAAAATTTTGGTAACTTTGTATACTTTTGTTAGTATCTCGAAAACCGTTGACAATCTTGGGTAGCGGAAGGTTACCATTCGAAAGCTTACTAAATGCTCTACAAAAAAGGTTCTGAAGAATGTTTTAATTAGGCGATGTCAATCGGAGAAATAAGTGCTTAAAACTTTAAAGTAATCGATTTCGTTTATTCGAACGGTTCTTTTTGTCTTTGATTTTGGTACTTAGAATTATGGGATTCAGTCGAAACATTTTCTGCATGTTCGAATTTCATCAACGCTAATATGTTGAAATTTTGTTTATGTTTGGAGTAAAGAAAGGGTTAGAATAAAATATTTTATTAACAGACAAGAAAAGTTTTGGTAACTTTGTATACTTTCGTTAGTTTTTTTTTTTTTTTTTTTTTTAACGGCGCATCTACATCTTGGCCATTAGCGCCTACTTTCGTTAGTATCTCGAAAACCGTTGACAATCCTGGGAAGCAGAAGGTTACCATTCGAAAGCTTACTAAATGCTCTACAAAAAAGGTTCTAAAGAAAGTTTTAATTAGGCGATGTCAATCGGAGAATTAAGTGCTTAAAACTTTAAAGTAATTGATTTCGTTTATTCGAATGGTTCTTTTTGTCTATTTTATTCCTTGTTATTTTTAAATTGCTTATAGTCGGATAATGTATTTGACAATAAAACAGATTAAGTAAAATAAGAAGATCAATTTATTGTTAAAAATGTAGCGTTCAAAGAGAGAGATCCCAAGGCTTTCCAAATGCCTCTGTGCGGAGGCCTTTCTGCCCGACTTATGGGATAGCTGACCCATACAGGTAAGATTGTAAATCAAGACCTTTCAAGACTGGTTAGTTTGAGATTTCATTTGGATAGGTGTTTCGCTATTGATCTAAACAAAGTAATAACTGTTTCTATTCTATGCCTTCATAAACACTAAAGATAAGAACGGAACCGCGCTAAGATGACGCAGTTCCTGCGAATCGGACTTTTATTAGATCTAGACCAGACCAATCTGTTCAAATGGCACCCTATTTTTAAATTGATAAAACCTCCCCCCTAATTACATAAAATAGGATTGCTATTAATACAGTTAGAATACTGGACAAACTCCTTGACTTGCATAGGTGACCTGCAGATCATATTGATGAAAATGTTTATATTATCTATTTAGTAGCAAAATCTGTTACTTTTAAGAAGCAAAATCAGTTGATACAGTCAATAATGCAATCCCTATTTTTTTTTTTCAAGGCGCTAGCCACTAGACCACCAAAGACCCCCCCCCCCCCTGTAAGCCCTAATGTTGCTAATATACAGAAATCATATGGTGAGAAAATCGACATATATACAAATTCGACTCCATTTAAGTGGGTGCCATTATTATTTCAACAAATGGACTAATTTTAAAAAATAACAAAATTACAGGGTTCCCACAGACAGGGAAATGTCAGGGAATTTATTTATGAAAAAAAGTCAGGGGAATTCAAAATTTTGTTTATTATTTTTTTTTTTAAAGACAGGAATAGAAAAACAGGGAAAAACTGCTTGCATTGTATGTATTTATTTTTTCCAATTCTTCTTCTCTTTTGCTCACTGACATATTCAGCATATTTTGGTCTCTGTAAAGCAACATCTGGAAGGCTGGGAGGGTTGCATGAAGAATCTTAAAAACATGGTCTTTGCTATATTTTTATGATGCTCTTTGCCTTAGATGCAGAGCAGTATCAATAAATAATAATAATATATTTTTAAGGCTCTTAATTAGAGATCTATTAGCTTAAATTCCCAGTATTATCTGGCGCACCTGTATTTTTATCACATCTATCATATCATATTTATCATAGTCTGTCTTTGGCGTATATATGGGGAGGGGGCACCCCGAAATTTAGATTTTAATGGTAAAAATGTGTCATAGAAACCTTAAAAATAACATCACTTAGTTCAGAAAAAATCTTTTTTTATCTTTTAAATTTACATACATTTTTTTTAAACTCCTGTAAGCTACTATATTAAGTTAGTGCGTGTTTTTTAACTCGTAATTTTTTTTTTACGGCACACTGACATCTCTGGCCATTAGCACCGACATCCATGAGGTGTGAACATAATTCCTGCCACCAGTGGGATTCTAACCCACCATCTCCCGTGTGTGAAACTAATGCATTAGCCACTAGACCAAGGGGAGACCCCCATGCAATTGTACACATTTCTTTTATTAAGAACACATTAACTCCGAATCCCTCGATTAATATCAATTATCACTATCAGAGAATTCCACTTCCAAAACTCGGTGGGAACCCTGCAATTAGCGTACCTAGCGGGAAAATAAGCCCGGAGAATTTGAAGAATATGCATTAGGCAGTGCTGCTTGATTCAATTTGAATCATGAATAAATTTTATAATGTACACTATTAGAAGGACCTTATTAAATAAGGTAAAAAAATCAAATCAAATAACTTTACACTTACAAGTATTTTTATGTGGTAAATATTTTATTTACTTTGTGTGTGTTATAAGTCTCCAATATCAGCCTCTAACGTGTTTATTGATGTAATTCTGATTTTTTATTCACACTAGGTAGCTATCAATACCAATGTCATGTCTACTTATTATTCAAATGCCTATTTAGGGCTTGATGGTCTGCAATACCAAACCATATTCTAGAAAAACAGAGCTGAAAGATGAAATCTTTGATCTCAGCATCTCCAGGATGAGATAATGATAATACTATAGTTCTATGTGTGCATATATATATATATATATATATATATATATATATATATATATATATATATATAAATATGTATATGTATATATAATTACAGCTTAAATTGTATATCAATATTGTTCTGTACAATTTTAACTATATTAGGTTGAAGTTCCTAATCCTAGGAGATTTTAATGCCCAGATTGGGAAAGAGGATTACATCAAGGATGTGGCGGGAAAATTTACATTGCACGATATAACAAATGAAAATGGGCATCGCTTGGCTGAATTTGCAGCGTCCAGAGACCTAAAAAATAAGAGCACAAGTTTTCAGCACAAACGTATACATCTAGGAACATGGAAAGCACCTGGTGAAAGTGTGAACCAAATTGACCACATACTAATCTCCGCAAGACATGCGTCCAGCATAGTTAATGTTAGAACATGCAGGGGACCAAATTGTGACAGAGATCCCTTTCTAGTGCGAGCACTGTTTAGGCACAGGATTGTAAATGTTAAAAGAGGCCGCAGAGTGGAAAGGAAGAAATGGAATGTGGAAAAACTCAGGTGTGATTAAGCAAGGAAGAGTTTTGAAGAAGAGGTGGCAGGTAAACTGCAACGACATGATGAAAAGGACGACATTGAAAATGAGTGGTCTGCTATAAAAGATATAGTGCAATGTGCCTCAAAACAAGTTTTGGGAGAGACAAGTAGTAAGGTGAATTCAAAATGGTTTGATGATGAATGTCCAAATGCAATTGAACATAAGAATGCCGATAGGATGAAGATGCTCCAGCGAGCCACTAGGAGTAATAGAGATAGATATTCAGAGAGCTAGTAAGATCTAGAAGAAAGAAAAAGAGGGAATGACTGAGAAAGAGGATTGAAACTATGGAAGAAATGCGGGAAAATAGGGAAGAGAGAAAATGTTATCAGGCAGTCAGGAAAATGAGGACCAGTTTTAAGTCCAAAATGAATGTTTGTCGTAGTAAAAATGGCATACTGTTGGGAGAGGGAGCTCAAGTAATGGATAGATGGTTAGAGTATTTTAGAGAGTTACTAAATGACAGTAAAAGTGACAATGAGAACATCAATAATAAAAACGAACCGGACATGAAAGTTGATCTTGATATGGAACTGCCTTCCTTTGAGTTCGCATTAGAAGGATTAAGAAATAACAGAGCTCCTGGAGAGGATAGTATATCGGCAGAAATTATTAGATGTGGTGGAGATGTTTTCGGGCAGAGATTATATAATCTAATGCTGAGGGTATGGTTTGACAAAGAAATACCTAAAGAATGGTGCTCAGGTTTAATTTTCCCGATATTCAAAAAAGATGATAAAATGGTATGTGAAAACTACCGGGGATTAACCCTCTTAAAAGTTGTCTATAAAATTTTATCCAACCTTCTAGTCCAAAGATTTAAAATCTATTCAGAAAAAAATCTTATCAGATTACCAGTGTGGATTTTGGCCTAATAGAGATACTACCGACCAGATTTTTATTTTGCGCCAAGTGCTTGAAAAATGCTATGAACACAATATTGATGTTCATATGCTGTTTATTGATTTTAAACAAGATTTTGATAAAATTAAAAGAACCCAACTTTTTAGTGCATTGCGTGAATGTAACATTCCGCTTGAATTAATCCACCTAATTGAAATGACTATGCCAAACACACAAGCTAAAGTATTAATTGGCAATGAGGTTAGCGAAATCTTCCAATTTAACTCTAGAGTAAGGCAGGGAGACCCCCTCTCAGCGATTTTATTTAACTTGGCGCTACATAATGCAGTTAAAGGGATCACGCCAGGTAGAAATTTCCAGGCACAGGGCGTGCTGAACAACACAAATATTAGGACAAGCTGACAACATTGCTATTCTAGGTAGGAGCAAGGCAGCAATAGTTTAAGTTCTATCGACATTGGTTGCAGAAGGTTGGACTGATAGTGAATAAGGCAAAATCCAAGTATATGGTAGTCTCGACCTCAGATTCAAGAAGGGAGCCAGAATGCTTTAATGTTATTCCGGGAATATAAATTTGAAGCAGTGAAGTGCTTTACATATCTTGGGGTGCAGGTCAATCTGGGGGGCCAGGAAATCAGAGGAAGAATAATGGCAGGCAATAGAGCGTACTTTGGCATGCTAAAACGTTTCAAGTCGCCACTCCTGTCCAGTGCAACAAAACTTAAAATCTACAAATCCCTGGTCCGACCAGTAGTGTGCTATGGAGCCGAAGCCTGGATGCTGAAAGTAGCTTACCAGAAAGCTCTAAGGGTTTTTGAAAGGAAAATTATAAGAAAAATCTTTGGTCCCATAAGCAAACAAGGAGAATGGAGGATAAGGAAAAATCTGGAGCTGGATGAACAGATAAAAAGCGAGGATATAGTACGCTTTATTAAGGCTAGAAGAATTAGCTAGCTACAAGTGGAAATACTCACTGATGATACAGCCACAAACAAGATAATTAGGGAGGAATTTCCCAGAAAAAGGAAGAGAGGAAGACAAAGGAAAGGTTGGAAAAGTGACGTGGAAGAGAATCTGAAGCGGATGGGAGTGGTAAATTGGAGGGGAACAATGAAGGATAGGGATGATTGGAGGAAGATCATGAAGGACGCCAAGGTACCCCAGACTGTAGAGCCCATCAGTAAGCAAGTAGTTTGAAGTACCAGGGACTTACAAATTTGACATAATACAAATTACGTTATAACTAAAGTAAAAAGTATTTAAAAAGGTCTTACCCGACTAAATCTGTTATGAGGCTAGCAAAATTTTGTGGAATTTCATATCTTGTGCAGGGGACAATATTTGTGCTTTTTGTAGTAATGTTTGAAGAAGAAAACCTGAAGTAAAGTTAAAGTATTGTTAGCTGAACATATATTCTTCAAAATTACACATTAATAAATAATTGTCCATAACAATGAATAACTAAAGAAGTAATGATCACTTTGTCTGATTTATACATCAGTCAGTGCTGTAGAAATGAAGCCTACCACACCTCTCCCCATTCATAATTTCCTAAATGAACCATGATTAATTATGGTGATAAAATGATTTACTTCCATATTATGCTTTAAAAAGAAAGTTTTCAGCTCACAAGAGCTGCGTCATCTAAAAATTATACAGCTAATATTTTTAGCAAATACCTGAATTGGGGTTTATAATGATTAAAAAGGGAATAGTTACAGTAGCTCTTATGTATAAAGAGAGAGATAAAATATTTAATATTAATGAAAATTACCTTATTATAAATAATCTGCTGTAATTGTGACAGAGATAGGGGTTGTTGTGAAGTACACTAACGGTGTACAAAAATAAACTATCTAGATGATGATAGTGTAGAGGTTGCCCTCCACGTAGACATGTTTCATACCATTCTACAGTGCTGCTATTTTCCACTAGAATCACTTTGACTTGTTCTCTACTAAGAACATTTTCAAGCCACATGCTTGGATTTTCACTGACTTTTTCTATTTCTATGTCATCGAATGGATCCCAAACCTGTCGAAAAGCAACAAAAATGATTGTTCAGAATATATCATTGACATGGTTGAGATACATTGGGTTTGGTCATTTTTATTTAAAAATGAGTTTTTATTGCCAACATTTTGGCTTGAATCTCAAGCCTTCATTAGGCATATAAACCAAAGTGGACAGAGTAAGTACTAATAACTAATTTAAGATGATATATATAAGTAACAATTAGGGAAGAGATTAAAAATAAATGAATAAAAGTTTATCATTAGTATGAAATGGATTTTCATAGAATTGTATACTGAGTGAAAACATTTACAAATTAAGAGGGAACATACCTATGAGGAGAGGAAGATGTGATCCCTCTGGAAGTCCTCACACCACTGGATACTACTGTTGCTTCATAGACTGTATCCAGACCTTGCGACTTCCAAACTCATCAGTTATTCCTTTCTTCTTAATTTGTAATTGTTTTTATTCAGTATAAAATATGTTATTCCACTACATAATCAGGTTTACATTCTGTACATTTATTTTTAATTTAGTCACTAATAGTTATTCATATCATCTATATTCATTTGTTGTTATTATTTTTTATATATATTGTCATTAATTTATTATTTATTAGTATTTATATGTCCTTTTATGTTTTTAGCCCTGATGTAGGCTTAAATTCAAGCAGAAGCTTTGGCAATAAAAAATTCATTTTTATAATAAAATGTAGTTTTATTGACTTTTATGGTAAAACCCTGACTCTTGAAAGTAAATATTGAAGTACTTAAGGTAACGATATTAACAAAAGCATTCATCTTATACTTACTTTCGAAACATAAAATGAGAGAATGTATCTAAATTTGGACATTAAGTTTTCCATAGATTCAGAGTCTCTTGGATATATTAGAAGGACTTCGACAGGTGGCTGAAGGGAAGCAGGAGGTGCGTTGTTTTTAGTTGGACTGTTATCTTCTTGATAACTGTCTAGCAGCCCATCCTCAACACATTTCTGAGTTCCAAGTGTGTAGTATGGCCAGCACCTGTACCCATTTCCTGAAAAGAAATATTGAATGGTATTTCATGTGAACCATATTAGAAAGAGGATGAGAATATAACATGTAGAAGCAATTTCTTTTGGTAGTTTTAAGACAGCATAAATCATAAAAAGTTAAAATGGGTCCATTTTGTCATCAAATTAATTTCTCTTCTGAAAACTTTTTTTTTCTCACAACAAAAACTTTTTTCTTTTGGAAATTCATTAAATCTCATAAAAATTAAGGAAATGAACGTTAGTGTGGCCTCGTAAATATTAATTTACTAAAGGAATTATACTAACGTATACATTTTTTGTACCCCTGATTTTTTTTTACGATTTGTATATATCCTTTTTTGAATGTTAACACTTCATATATGAATAGACATACTAAGTTAATTAACTTCATTAGGCTCACAATGACTGATGTCATGGCCGCAATTTTAGTAACTGGCATGATATCAGAAGATAAGAGATGGGAAAAGGTAAGAACCCTTTTTCAACTTGGCAGTGGGCAAAAATGTATAAACAATTGGAAAAGTTCCAACTCATAATGCATTTTCATTACTTCTTATGCCTGTTGTCAATTGGAAAGCATGGGATAGATGTTAATATTTTTTGTTTACGAACCTTGTTGAAGAATTAGGTATTGAAGTTCTGTTAAATGAAGAAATATTATAGAAGCTAACAGTTTTTTTAGCAGTTTAAGGCCTAGGAGAAACTTTTAAAGATATGTTTTCAAGAGATTTTAGACATTTAGGTACAGATTCCCTTACCAGTTTGGCATCAATTCTTCACCCGAATCGTTCTGTGCTAAACTTTAATGACACATTTTCAATAATCTTACGTTTTGTGTTTGCACTAATATAGGAAAAAAAAATTTATTCTGGATGACCATGTCCATCTGAATTATTTAATTCCATTATAGGGGTTTGAAGCAAAGCAGAGGTTTTCTTAGAGAAATGTATTGATGCCCTGATCACATTGTAACTACTTTTCGGGAATTTTATTGCTACTCTTTTTTATAATTAACTGATATTATGCTCGGTTAGTGAAGTTTTAATAAATTGACCTACATTCTCGTAAACAAAACTTAGGAGTAATATTTAGTAGCTCCACTCAGGATACTGTTCTGATTTAAAAAAAAAAAAAAATAATAATAGTATCTATTTTTTCATAGTGAAAGTTTTTGCAATGAATTCATAAATACACATTCTCATTCGAAAGAGCTTTATCAAATACAGTTTAAAGGTTTTAGATTTTATTTAGGAGGTTACTAAAGTTAATATTGTTAAAGCTAATATCAAAAACATATTGATCAATTAATTTTATCGTTCCTAATGAGACATATCATTGAAGTTAGGATTGAATACAGTAAGTATTGAAAAAGCAATTAAAACGCAATGTAAAATTAATTGGTATCAAAATGAATAGGACAAGGAGAGCACAAACTAATTTTATCTCTTGGTGTTAATTCTCTGAGTTTATGATTGAATTGAGGCATAATATGCCTTTGTTTATATCGTTAATCGATAGCTGCTAATAAAAAAGAGTTTCATTTCTGTTAATCCTCAACTTAGAGTTTTGTGATGACTTTCTAAGTGATTTTGATTCCTATGTTTTTGTCCAGCTATATAACGAATTATTTCCACTGTGGTGCGATGTGGATGTAGTGGAATCCTTGAGGTCAGCCTTAGCCTTTGAAGAGGCTACACGAGTCCGAAATATTGATGGCTATTTCACATCAACCAAGCCAGAATGAAGCTCCAGTCTTTCATATTAAGAATACCCTGTATCCTCACTTAAGCAGTTTCTGAGATAACAATCGTGCACAATCGCACAAACAGATCAAAATTCTAACAATCGATGCTTTTGGTGCTATTGCGTTGATAAAGGCCCCCAATAATATTTTTTATCATATATCTTCCAAGTACGGACAGCGATCCATGTATAGATATTCCATGTATGGATGTAGATATAAGATATAGAAGAACGAATATATAGATTGTTTATCAAATGTTTGACGTGATTCTTTACATTGGCAACATTTTTTTTTTTTTTATTTGTGAAGAGATTGACACGAAAGAAACATTAAGTTAAGTGGAGCTTACCACGAAATATTAGTGAAAACCGCATCTAAATCGGATAAGCCGTTTCTGAGATTGGCGTGCACAAACGCACAGGCAAACAGACAAAAATTCTAACAATCATCATTGTTTTGGGTGCTATTGCGTTGATAAAGGTCCCCAATAATATTTTTTATCACGTATCTTCCATGTACGGACAGCGATCCGTTACATTTTTAATATACATATGTATAGATTGATTCTCACGTGGAAACGGAAATATTTGACATACAATGAAATGATACAAACAGCTTTGAAAACTTCCGAAAATGAACCTATAATCCAGACATTGAAGCTTTTTGGACTGATTGACTTGAAATGTTGGACACGGGTAGAGCATCTCTCTTAACACGACGTAGCGCCGATTGACGCTTAAATCGAAGGAGTTATTGTCAAAAAGAGATTTATCGCTCATATTTTTAGGAAGAATGAGTGGTTTAAGTAGCACCATTTCCATCAGAATTAAAATTAATCACATACCCTCCACAATCAGTTTTATTTTAGTAGGTTGTATATGATCATAAAATTTAACCGGTTTAAAATGCGTATTTTTTAACTGAAATACGATGAAAGTTGAAAACGTATTTATCAAAATTCTACAAATATTACCTTATTTACGTAATAACTCTAAAATTATGAAAAATACGGGGAAAAATAATGTAGCTTTTTTTAAGGAGTACATTTTTTTTTGTTTAATTACTGTAGCATAATAAATACGGAGATGCAGGAGAACCTCCAGTCTTGACCCTTCATATGTACATATACATACATGCACACACACATTTTTTATCATTATTTTTAGCTTACGGTCGTTTCTAAGGGTCGGAAAGTTGAAAAAGTGAAAAATTATTTGATAGGCGATAAGGGAAAGTTATTCAAATGAGTGAACAATTAAAGCACTCCAAGGTTTTTAAATGTAATTTTCTATCATTATTTTTAATATAGAAATGTTTTTTAAGGGATAAAAACCGGCAATTATCAATATTTTTCAATTCTTTAAATCAAACGTTTTATATGGGATGTTAAAGTATCAACAAAAAAAAAAAAAGTTTCAATTCTTCGAGAAAAAAATGGGAGCGCTCTGTCTGACGAACGGAAACCCTATTTTTTCACGGGCGATAGTGTACAGATGGCAATTTTTAATCTAGAACGAAAAACTAAAATTATTTCGAAAGAAGAAGGTTAAATCTAGTAAAGTACGTACGTAGGATTTTTAAGAAATAATTTTTTTTTGAACATGGTGAACAATTATTCATTTTCTATTAAAAAAATCCGTTGAAAATCGCTCATAAAATCGTTATAATTCAATGAATCGAAAAAATCCTACGTACTTTTCTAACAAATTTAATTAGGAAGCTGCAGTTAAAATTTGAAGTCGATCATGCAAAAATTGAAGACGCCAGATTATCGCCCGATTTGAAAAGTATAGTTTTGAGAAAACGACTTTAATGTTTAATGTTCTATAATGTACCTATTTAATTTTTTTCATACTTTTTTCTAATAAAGATTAAAAAAATGGGTTTTAATTCTGAAATGTATTGAAGGAGGCCAAAAAAACGTCAGAATTGAAAAGGGACCAATCGAAGTTCGTTTAAAAAATTATCTTAAAATCAGCATCGCGTTCACTCGGCATCGGGATTTCTTTCGGGAAATCGTATTTTTTGCCCATTTAAAAATTTTTTCTTCGCTTAAACACTCTTGGATATCATTTTTGATTAGTCAAGGAAGAATTTTAGGCCATAAAAAAATTGTAAAAAAAAAGTTACAAGGTAGTATTACCCCTTAAAGTAAAGTCGAGGTTACCGCTGATTTTCTCTTTGAATTACTGGACAATCACTCAGGGTGTCAATCTATCGTCTTATTAAATGTGGAGTATTGGATAGAAAACGACTAACAAGTAGACGCATCAATGAAGACAAGATTATTACTATTAGATTATCTGAAATTTTTCAGATGTTTTGTGTAACGATCTACATAATTCTTGTGTAATAGAGCTATAATAATTGCTTTGGCAGAGGGAATAAACTAGCTCTATTTAATGAACTTACCTCCAAATATCTTTCGAATTGTGAGCACCGCAGCAACGAGTAATACTAACGATATGCATATTATTATGAAGCATTCTCGTAGGTATATCTTATGACTGAACGTTACTGAAATGTCCTTGTGCTTTTCTGAAAAATATTTCATTAATTTATAAAAATAAATTTAATAATTAAATTAAAGTAGATATTCTCTTTTAAACTTCGCCGCTGGATGAGATTAAAATAGATAAAATGTTTTGTGAATTACCTGGGTGTAAGGTTATAGTTTCTGTATAAATCATACAACATTCATGACCAGCTGGTGATATCTGGAATTAAGAACAAACAAATCAATTTTATTTGGTCCAATCCTAACGTATTTCAAAAAGTTTTTTATTTATTGATTTAAAATATCATGGTATATGGAAATCTATGGTTTCCTACCTATCTCTATAGAGGGAAAACCTGCTTTTGGCGTCGATCTTATGACGGAATCTCGAGGTTCCGATAAGAAATGCCACCGTTTCAGACCCTACATGTCACAAAAATACCTTCGGTTCAAAGGCTATAATAAGATAAGATGGTGAAAAGTGCCCCCAGCGATATGGATTTCGGAGTTTGAACACTTGAAAGGTAACCTAAAAATATTCATGTAAATATTTAGCCTTCTGGAGGTCATATTAGTGGAACAATAAATTAGGACGTCTTGTATCTATATTATTTTTTTTTACGGACGCACTTTTTCTCCATAAAATCTAAAAAAAATCATAGAGGTGTAAATTATAAAGTTAATAACCATGTTTTTTTTTTCAAAATATTTGGCACGAAATTCGAATTTTCAGACGAGTTTTAATTTTTAAATGGTTTATTTAAATATGAGGATATTATTTGGCCAACTTCTAAATAGCATTTTTTTTTGTATTCTTTTTTCAGTACTTTTCGGGACGGAAAAAATCATTGACAATATGCTCAACGAATAGAATGTTTTAGGAATATCAATGAAATATAAGCAGCCAATAACTAAAATTAACTTCAAATGTTATAATTAGTACCTATTTCCTATTACCAGAAAATTGTTGGAATTAATTATTTGAGGAATTTCTATAACAAGTAGTATAAATGGTACTAGAAACCTTGAGATATAAGAAATGAGTTTTTATGGACATGAAATGTGAGAACTTACGTCACGCTTGGGCAGCCTAACAAAGCACATTCATTCGGAACGTGAATCGTTTTACCTCATACTTAACAATACGCCTCTTCGGGACCACTTAAAATAATAAATTACAGTCTTAACCATGGAGAGAGGGCCACCACCGCAGAAAGTACTCCAAGGTTAATTGTAATTTCTTACTTTATGTACTCCTGAGGAGGCGACAAATATACGTGAAACATGCAGAGGATACAAATGATGAATGAATATTGTTTTTTACCTTCTGCCACAATGAATTAAAAAGTGCTTCATAGAATCAAAATTTTATAATATTTTTTTCTCCTAATTTCGGAAATAAAAAAATGGCTATTCGGAAAGAGGTGCATCTCTCAAAACATCGTGATACAAATTCATTTTTAAAGGATATGACTTAGGGAAAAATAATAATACGAAATTTGTTGTCCGAAACAACCAGAACTCTTTCCTCCAAAAAATTGTGTCGTCCCATTTTAAAATAATTCTTGGTAAAGAACAGAGATAATATTTGTAAGAATATGTTTTACTTTTTCTGACTTCAAAACTGTTTCAACTTTGTTTGTATACTCGGTAAGAAAAATCATTAAAATATATCCAATTAATTAAAATGTCTTATTTGACGGTTTAGCTCAGTGCGATTAAAATATTAAACCTTTCTACCCTGTCAGAAAGAAATTATTATATAAATCACTTACCCTGGCGCAATAATACTGAGGTGACGAATCGTTAATATTGTTGTAAATTTTTAATTCCTCCATTGACTAAAAACAAACAAAAGAAAATTAGAAAATAAAATGAATAAAAACATAATTAAAATTTGAAAAAAATCAAACTGTAATCAAGTGAAAATTATGGGCGCGTCCGGAGATATGGACAGGATTCGTTTTGTTATCTGTTGAGAAGCCAATTTCAAAATATATACGAGTATATATATTTACATATATATTAGAAATAAAGAGAGAGAGAGAGGGGGGGGGGAGAAAGATATTTGTTATAATATATACATAATACATATTTCAAATATGTATTCTAAAATGGCAGGGCATGTATTATAAAAACTCCATTTTTCCAATAACTTCTTTTTATTTTGTGCTCAACATATTTTGCGTCACTAGACGCCTCTTCAGGAGCAACATAACTACGTACATATCATTTCATCCTCAACTTAGGAAGACCTTCCATAAAATCAATGGTGTCATATTTAAAACCATTTTGGGGTGTTTTAACCATGACACTATCGATTTTAATGCATGAATTTCTACCATTTTAAAATACATAATTGACTCACAAGGGGCTAAAAATCGAATAATATGCCTTTGAAATGTTTATTTGATTTTAACACAGAATCTTCCTTTTTTACTGTTCACTCGTTGCCAATTACGCATTAATTAGAAAGTAAGTAGAATGCTCAATCTTATATTTGTTTATATATTCTAAACAAAAACTCACGAAAAATCTATATTTTCTTATAAAAAAAGGAAAACAATTATATCATTGAAGTTTTGGGATTAACGGGATCATATATGTATTTATTGGTTTTACTGGCTCGCAATGACGCGATTTGCTCGTTTTATTGTGCGATTTTAACATTGGCACACTGTCTTAAACAATTTTGATTTCAAATAAATATTTTATATTTTTGTATATATATATATATATATATATATATATATATATATATATATATATATATATGTATATATATAATGACACCGGCAGAGGCCAGCACAACAGCACTTCATCTAACAGCCGACAGAGGCCAGTAGTAGTCGATTCAAAATGGCCGTCAATCGTTTAGTGTAGCCAATTTTTCTTGAACAAAACTTTTGACCTTTTGATCAAATTTTGAAATTAGACTATTTTGACCTAGCCTAGGAGATTTCTCTTCTCTGTGTGCCAAGTTTGGTCAAAATCGGTCAAACGGTGTAGATTTGTATAAGGAACAAACAAACAAATAAATAAATAAACAGACAGACACGGGCTACCTCCAGGCAGCGGGGTCTATGTCAGGGGTGCTCAAACTGCTGGTGATCTACCTCGATATTGTTAGATTACCATTTATCGACTCTGCAAGTGTGTGGGATGCAGGATTGTCGTCTAGGTAGGGTTTAACGGGGCAAACACGACGCTCGAAGTTCCATGAAAAATCGGGGAATCAAAAACGCCGATTGCAGATCGGATACATTTTAGATATTTTTTCATTACATTTTATTTTAGTTACCTGCCTACTTTTGTTTTCATTATTGATTTCTTAATTGGTTATTACATCATGAATATGATTACATCTAGTAATATGATTTATGATCTTAGGCTGCTCTAGACAAACTTTTCTGGGGGGGGGGCTAATTTAGTATGGGCTTACTTCCGTGCCTGTGGGTGTAGAATCAAATTTTTATTACCACCAAAAAAATCTGGAATACAACTAAAAAAGGTTGTAAATTTTCATGTTGTGGACTTAAGCCCCCCCCCCTTTTACCGCCACTGTATATGATATAATATGAGGGTAGTATATGATATAATGTGCTAAAGGCCTCCCAACTTCATACTCGATTAACGCCAAAAGGACGCTCTGATGACCTTGAAAGGGGCCTACTCAAGCTCCCTTCTGCTTCGACCAGTGGCTGGAGTCGAAGAGAGATCGAATACTAAAAAAAATCTCTAAATATTTCTATATTTGAAATTTTAAATCGCGATCGACCTTTGGTCTAAGAAGTTCCTTTCTTTGCAATCCGTCAGTATGTGTTTTATTGTCAATGCTACATTACACATCCTGCAGAGGGGTTATATATATATATATATATATATATATATATATATATATATATATATATATATATATATATATATATATAAGTAATTACTTACATTATTCCATCTCATATTCCTGATTTCAACCCCGGAACAAGGATTAATATCACCCCTACATGTGATATTACACGGTGCAGAGAGGATTTCTACTAAGAGTGAACGCCTAGGCATATGGCTAGACATGGAGAGACTCAGGGAATTTCTGCAAGAAAGCAAATAAAAAATGATTAAATAAGTAAGTTAATGAATGATTCGTTGTATGGTATATGGTGTTTAGATCCTATACTAAATATACACTAGGTGCTTCAAAATTAATTTTGGGGTTTGATCGCTTTATAATATGTATTACACCAAACATACAGTTTTAAATGATACGTCAAATGAAAAAGCACCTCAAAGAGCGTTGGTTTTTATGGCACTACAACCATCTGATCATTCGTCGCCATCTTTGCTACTATCCCTTTCTAACGGATTGCGGTGGAAAGATTGTGTTCACATATACACTGATGCCAAGAAACAAATCTGCTTGAGTTGCTCTTTCATTTGAAATATCATTTATAAAATATTACATTAAACTGGCAGTTATAAATAATACGTTAAATGAAACAGCTTTGTTTGTTGGCACCAGTGGACATGTGAACGCATTCCTTCCGGCACCATCCGTTAGGAAGGGCAAGTAGAAAAGATGGCGACTTCTGAATAGGATGACGAATTTTGATCGTTGTGAGGCGAAAAACCCAATCTTTTTGAGTTTCTCTTTCATTTGACATATCATTTATACCTGTACGTTTAATGCAATAAAAATTATACAAACCCCAATATTAATTTTGAATCTGTAGAAGCTTCAAATTTGTTGTTAAATCCAATAGGTATCCAAACTGGCTTAGTGATCTTTCCCCGCCCTAGGCACATATTCAGCAAATATCGGAGCCGATCAGATCCATTTTAGCGTGGTTCCAAATAATGCTTATATCTATATCTTATAAGTCGTGAAAAGGCGTAAAAAAAATACGAGAAAAATTTAGAGCAAAATAAAGGAATAGTGAAAAAGGTGGTGTAGTTTGTAAATTTGACCTGCCACATTTAATATAGACTTGGAAACTATTTTCGTAGTGTTCCAGAAAAAATGCCTGAAGTCCAAAACTGCTCATGCGTGTTGGTAACATTTTTTATTTGTAAACATCCCTCCGATCCAACCAAATTATATCAATTTTAGTTTTGATGAATGTGTGAATGTTTCAAAACAGTATGGCGTTTCGACACAAAACAAAAAATCTACTTTTTCCCACATTTCGGGAAAGCAGATTAAGATATGAAAGTCGTACTTGGAAAACTATTAATGCAAAACATGGGCGTATCTGAGGGGGCTGCAGCCCTCCCTCCAAATTTTGATTTAATCGGTAAAAATCTGTCATAAAAACCTTAAAAATATATTCAATAAGATCACTTAGTCAAGCAAAATAATTTTTTTGGGGGGTAATAGCGTTTTAGTTGGCTAAATATTCCAAGATCTAGATAGCTAGCATTCCATACCCCCCAAATGTATATATATATATGTATATGTATATATATATATATATATATATATATATATATATATATATATGTATGTATTTATTTATAATTATTACCTTTAAAATTAATAAAGAATTGGAGTGATATTACTTACCCCCATGACTTCCTCATAAAGAGTTTTGAATTCCTCAAGCTCCTGCATTCTAATGCCGTCTCTGACTTATTACATGCAAGATCTGTCAAAAGAACAAATAAGTAGGATGGTTTATATATATATATATATATATATATATATATATATATATATGCTATTTTTCAAGCTACTTCGCTGGGAATTAAATGTGTTGTTCATTCGGCATCTGTCTCCAACCAGCAAGGATGAATGATTGCCCGAAGAAGCCGGAGAGGAATCTGGCGAAATATTGCGATGACAGGAGGAGCAAGACCGCTGGAGACTGATGCCGAATGAACAACACACACACACACACACACACATATATATATATATATATATATATATATATATATATATATATATTTTTTTTTTTTTTTTACGTTGTTAAGAAGCGCAGCCCTGAAAGAGGTTTACCATGCCAGAGTCCCTTTCTCTAACAACTTGGCCATCACGATTTTTTAACAGTAAATAATATCAGGATCTATATACACGCAATAGTTAAATAAGAACGAGTAATATTAACTCAATTCCATATTAATAACTGAGAAAAGATCGTTGGCCGGTTTTATGGCATACTTTATCTGAGATACAAAATGTAATAAACCATAAATAAATCAATAACAAAAAAATTCCATCAGGGCAATGATCTTAACCACAAGGCCAATAAATCGGCAATAAATCTTTATAATGCTCCCGGGACCCTACAAACCCCTTTCATCCCTAATCTCCAGTTAATATTAAAACAACATTAAAATAAACAATAATTCAAAACAAACTTTTAAATATATTTTTTTGCCAGTTCCATGCGATGTACACTTCAAGAGACGAGAGACTGCAATGCACTTAATACAAAGAATTAAAAATATTATACATTGTTTTTTTGTTTTTTTTTGATTCGATAATAATTATTATTTGAAATTTGTATATTATTTTTAAATACTTAAAAAATGACCTTTCTCATTGAATATATTTATCACCTTTTTGGTTAACGATTTTCAAATGCATATAACTAAAAATGCTTTTTAATCTAAGTTTTATGATTTTGTTATTATTAATTCTTATTACGATTATGAAGGTAAAGAAGACTGTTGTGGTTTGGTGGTGAGGTCAACAAAACTACATTTACTTACGGTATTAAAAATGCGTTATATTTGCCAACGTTTTGGCTTGAGATTCAAGCTTTAATCGGGATATTCAAAACTAAGAGCTTATCTCCAATATCCCCTTCTTTTTTTTATTTATTTTTTTTACCTGATTTTTATTGATATATTACATTATGATTTGTAAATATATCCATTGATATATTATTTCATGATGTGTATAATAAAAAATATTTTCAGTATTTAATTTTATAGCGCTTCCTTGAAGATTATAGTGCAAAATGTTATTTTATGTAGTAAAAATATTATATATATATATTTATATATATATATATATATATATATATATATATATATATATATGTATATATATATATATATATATATAATATAAGATATAGAAATATATATATATATATATATATATATATATATATATATATATATATATATTTTGTGCTAACATATTTTATCTGTGATGTATGCAGCGTTATTTGTGGAGTTCTTGATTTCGTAGAAGGTAGAAAAATAATGTCTCTCCACTGTTTTTCAAAGTATTTATTAGCAAAAGCTTTTCGAGAACATGGTTCTCATCGTCAGTGCATCTATTACTCCACCGGTAGTACTGCTAACAGCCTCACCTCACACCTGTTCGGAGAGGCTGTTAGCAGTACTACCGGTGGAGTAATAGATGCACTGACGATGAGAACCATGTTCTCGAAAAGCTTTTGCTAATAAATACTTTGAAAAACAGTGGAGAGACATTATTTTTCTACCTTCTACGTAACATATTTTACTGTAATAAAATGTTAAAATACATTTCATTGAATGCTACATTAAAACTGGTAGCTTACGAAAGAAGTTATTGGTTTATGGATAAGGATGGTACGGAAAAGTTTCAAAATGACTCGGTTCCTCCGAATAAATCTTTTTGATATTTCTTAATATCAGACATCCGATGATAATAATAATTGTCTAGAGTGCCTATAGTCCTCAGTGATTTAATGAAGGGTTGAGACTACAAATACAGCCACAGTTTATATCTAAACACTATCACCGCCGCGGGAATATTTATGGGCGTAAAATAGGCCAATGAGATAAAAATGGAAAATTTCATTGCTAAGGATCTTGGTTGCCCTGTTTACTAACAAAGGTGGCGAATGTTTCTTTTCACTTCGGAATTTATACATTTTGTTTCACAGCCGATTTTATTACAAATCCTTTGGTTTACCTCGCTCTCTATCTCCCCGTAGAATAGAAAAGTTCTGATCAATTCGACTATTACTTACCCACTATCCAAATTAGAGTTTTAGTCTTGTTAGCGTGTTTCCTCCCTTCCTTCTTAGGGTACACCTACATTGGAACCGTAGTTCTTCCGATCCCATTGAATTTCTGTTGACGGACACCGGCCGACGTGAGTACCTACATTGGTCCCGACCCAATCCGATCCGATCTAGTCTTAGCTCGTTAGTAATGAGCTAGTAGTGAAGTGCAAATGAGTGATTAATTAAAGAAATGCCACATAATAAGCATAGAAATCTTTGATTACATTGTTGGAGGTATATATGGGATGTTAATATCATTGTGAAGAGTTTTGTTGGCTACATAGAAGTGGGCATTTACAATTTTACGAGGAACATTTGACTCGAATGCCTGTATACTCTGGATGTTGGATGTTTTGCGGTTTTGTATATTGTAAAGAAGAAGAAATACGTTGTTTTTTTTTAATACTACCTTTACACTTTATTTAATTTTTCTTCAAGTGTGAAAATGGCTGAAACATCACGTAAAAGAGGAATGAACAAATAAATAAGTTTTTGGTTTGGGGTGAAGATCAAAATGATAAGGCGTTTATATAAGTTTGACCCCAGATATTTCTTTGTGAAAAAGTATCATATGACAATAAAATTTACTTTAATATCACATAGTCCTACCTTCAAAAGTTTTGGTGGGGTTGACAATCCGGCGAACCTCGTATCTTGTGTGGTTGTCAGATATTGGAGCGTAGGCAATAGTCAGAAGTGCTGGACCATCTCCTACCTCCTTATCAACAGGCTGGATTTCCCAAGACTTCTCAGGAAGGGGAAATTTGTTGTACCGTATCAGAACTAAAATAGAGTCTGAAAAAAAAAAAATAAAAAAATAAAACTCTTATGTTCAAAAAACATTTTTCTAAGTTAGTTAATCGTTGACCTCTCGACTACGGATCGGGAGGTTCCCCGGGAGGTGTACCAAGGATGTTTAAGAAAGGGTAGCAACCTGTAGATAGCCCGGTGCTAATGGCCACAAAAAAATAAAAGAAACAAATATAGGAATAAATTAGTGATCAAATCTCTTCCTTCAGGATACTAATAGAACTATACATGAAATTTCACCATCCCAAAATTAATTCAACTGGAGCGCAGAAGCAACCCAAATAATACTAATTATTCCAATTATTGCAGGTATTAAGGGGGATTTATTAGGTGGTATCCCGAGCAAGCTCTAAAGATTTATCTTCTAGTGTCTTCGTTCATGCGTTGGATTCGGTCTCCCTGAACGTCCCTACGCCAACCCAGCCTTTAATTGATTTATTAATGCGTACCTGCACGGGGGGAAATCAGGCGGCCGGAGCATAGTGACCACACTGCCTCCGTAGAGTGCCGTATGGTCATGAATCAGATATCTTTATAGTATCTGCACTTCTGGGCCCTCGTGGCCTGTTACGGGGCTGATATAGAAGGTGGTATGAAGAAGGATATTGAAGGTGATATGAGGAGAGATATTGAAGGTGGTATTAGGAAAGATGTTGAAGATGGTATTAGGATGGATATTGGAGTTGTTATTAGGAAGGATATAGAAGGTGGTAATAGGAAGGATATAGAAGGTAGTATTAGGCGAGATATTGAAGGTGATATTAGAAAGGATACAGAAGATGGTATTAGGATGGATATTGAAGTTGGTCTGAGGAAGGATATTGAAGTTGGTATAAGGAAGGATATTGATGATGGTATTAGAAAGTAATGTATATTGATAATAAGGCTCAAGGTTTTAAGTCGAACAACAATTGGTCAAAAGAAATTTTTTATTTGGAATGTACTCTGATATATTAGAGCCTTATATTTCTTTGCTTAAAAAGGAATAATCTAACAAAAATATCGAAGCACATCTTAAGGTCTAACTAGCTACTAGTTATTCAACGATAGAGTTTAAGATTTATTTAATAACTTTTGAATAACAAATCATCAATCTAAAATTCAGGACATAATGTAAATAAAATTTCGAAAAAACGAAACAAATCATTAATGAATTAATTACATCTTTATCCATTTTTCAATGAAATTACGGTTTATTAACATTTTTATGCCGATACTCTACAATATCTATATAAATGATCTGCCCGGAGGTCTCCCGTGGTCTAGTGGCTAGCGCCTTCGACTCATAAGCGGAAGATGGTAGGTTCGATTCCCACCTCCGGCAGGAATTTTCTCATCTCAGGGCTCGCTGGGAAAGTTCCTCGCTGCGCCCTGGATGTCGGCACTAATGACCTACATGTAGATGCGCCGTATATAAAAAAAAAAAAAATGATCTGCCCAACACCATGAACGTACATACCTCTCTATATGCCGACGACGTAGCATTCTCTTCATCCTCTTACAGGATAGACACAATAAGAAACAGGCTTACCGAGGCTCTCGCCAAAATCTCAAAGCACTATTTAAAATGGAAAATAAAAATTAATTTAGACAAAACTGAGTTCATAATTTTTACTAAGAGACGGCCGCGAGATTGTTCAACCATTAGAATGCCAAACGGTACTGAACTATCGATCAGAGGTAGTGTAAAGTATTTAGGATTACATCTGGATAGAGGATTAACGTTCACCGATCATGTAAACAATACATACTTGCAGCAAAGCAATAAAGGCAATGTTTACTATGTATCCCTACTTCAATAGACAATCCACACTTTCCAAACAGAACAAAACTCTAATTTACAAACTATGCATTCGGCCAATACTCACCTATACTTGTCCAGTCTGGAGCTACACTTCAAATTCCAATTATAAAAAAATTCAAATAATCCAAAATAAATGTCTCCGAATAATAACTATCCAGCCAATTTATACAAAAATTAATAAACTTTATTCGCTAGCTAATATTATAAGCTTAAAACCCTTTCTTCGTAACCTGGCCAAAAAGTTCTTTTTTTATAGATGCAAATTAAATAGAAATAATTTAATTAAGAATTTAGGTAATTATAATCAAAATTCATTAAAAAGATATGTCCATAAAAGGCCCAAACACATATTCTTGAAATATTTATAACTTGTAATCTGTAAGTTTAACTGTGTATCATATTTTATTTTTGTGTGTAACATATTTTCCATCTAGCAGCATATTTTGTTTTATGTTTTGTACTACAGTTAACATATGTTATGGTGTTATTCTTTATATTAATTATGCATAGGTTTTATTTCATTTTTTTTTTCCTATATTGCAAAATTGTGTGCTAAATTTTGTTACAACATAGTATAATCATTAACAATAAGTGTATCTGGTATCAGGAACAGATTTTTATACTCTTTTAAATAAATAAATAACTTTGAAAAAAACAAAAAAAAAAAAACATTTTTATGTACTTATCCAGTCTCAGTTTCACTAAAACGTTGCTTTAACTTCTTGTAAAAACTCTCATACTTGCTTGTTGTTTCACAAGTAGTTTAACAAAACACGATATTCTTCTGGAATAACTCTTATATTAATTATTTTCTGCAAAAAAAAAACTAAATCGACTTACTCATATCTGATTTCCTTGTGTATGCGATTGATATGTTAGCATACTGTGAACAATTCGTTGTTCTGTTAACTGCTTGGACAGTCCAACTCTCTTCAAGAAGTTGTTCAACTGGAAATTATAATTTCATAATTTATTAATATTGATTAACTTGTACTCTGAATTTTAAAATATGTATGCAATACGAAAGAGATGGCAGAACCCAATCCATGTTGATTCCCAGAGGAACTAAAAACGCTTCAGATGGTGGGATTTTTTTTTTTCTTTGATGGATGTACCAGAAAGGCGGACACCAATATATATGAAACGATATTCAAATATTCGTTGAAAAAATGTTTCTTATAAAAAATACCAACTTATGCGACCATGCGACCATGTATGAAGATTTGTCTGGCGCACTTAATGGGTTAAATTTTCATATATACAGGGTGTCCCGAATTGAAATGGCAAAACTTCAGGAGCGTGTAGGGGACCGAAAAACTAAGACAAAAAGTCATTTAGAGACTTCATTTCGAACTTACTTATTTAAATTTTCAATGAAAAAAAATAGACATTGCGAATTGTATCAAAAAACCAATTACAAAAATTCAATCTCTTGATGCTGATATAGTTTTTGTGTACGGTTTCTGCAACGGTAATGCTTTAGAAGCGGTGCGAAAGTATGCGTACCGATTCGCAAATAGAAGAGTGCTTAATTGACGAGTCTTTTTGTTAAATTTTACTGTTATCATCTATTTAATTTAGCTATTGCTTAAAATATTGCTTTCTTGCAGAAAGGCAAGGATTACATATAGTACTGTCTCGATAAATTGCAGCTTAAAAAAGTCCGTCACGCAGGAGCTGCATAACTAAGCACTTTCCTCAGAATTTGGGTAGTGTAGACTGTTTTCCAGAACAATTTGCTTAAAATATCCTACATAAATAAAATAAAAACATGAATAGTTCTCTTTTAATTTTGTAATGAGTAACTGATCAATTATTAATTTGCTTCCAGAGTTATGTTAACACATGATACCCACTACACTACGTAATAAATACAAAAAACCTCATATTATGACCTAACGCAGGAACAGGATACAGTCCCTCTAGTGGTAGAAAGCGCTCCTTGCGGCGGCTTTGTGAACCTACGTCTGGCGGGCTTTTCTATTGAAATATATTACAAAGTAAACCCCCCCCCCCCGCCTATCCGGTTGACCGATTCAGCTCATTTTTACAACACTTCTAATGAGTTACCCACGACATATACCGCGTTTCGTTACAATGCAGCAGAAATTACGACCGGTATGAGTATATTAGTAATTTGGGTCCGGAGTAAACCCCCCTCCGAATGAACCGATTTAGTTTATTTTTACAACACATATTTACCTGTAGATTACCACTACGAATACCGAGTTTCGTCGAAATATACCAAAAATCACGGCTGGTAGTGGCGAATTGGTATTGTGGGTCCGGAGTAAACCCCCCCCCCCCCTAATGAACCGATTTAGTTTATTTTTACAACACATATTTACCTGTGGATTACCACTACGAATACCGAGTTTCGTCGAAATATACCAAAAATCACGGCTGGTAGTGGCGAATTGGTATTGTGGGTCCCGAGTAAACCCCCCCTCCTAATGAACCGATTTAGTTTATTTTTACAACACATATTTACCTGTAGATTACCACTACGAATACCGAGTTTCGTCGAAATAAACCAAAAATCACGGCTGGTAGTGGCGAATTGGTATTGTGGGTCCGGAGTAAACCCCCCCTTCTAATGAACCGATTTAGTTCATTTTTATATCTCAATTTTCTCTCTATATTAACACAACGAATACCAAGTTTCGTTGAAATACAACAAATATTACGGCTGACATAGTCAAATTAGTGTTATGGGTTCGGGGTAAACCCCCCCTTCTGGTGGACCGACTTTGTTGGTTAACGAACTCGTTCAATCGTTTGCTAATTGAATGCTATATACCAAGTTTCGTGACGAAAAAACAAAAACTCTGGCCGCTATCGTGTTAACAGACACATATATATATATATATATATATATATATATATATATATATATATATATATGCATATATATATGTATATATATATATATAGATATATATAAATTTTAACGGGGGTCATTTTCGGTGTCTACTAGGTAGGATCGATAAAGATTTGAAGAAATTTTTCAAAAATTCCGTCATGAATCCAACCTCAATAGCTACTTTCCTTCGGAGGAAAGTGCTAAAATATAAATGGCTGAACATAAATTATCCAAAACGATGGATTGGAATATTACCTTGGTGTCCCCGATCATCTGATATGACACCCATGGATTTCTTCGTTTGGGGAACCTTGAAGTTTATTCGGAGTCAATCAACTCAAGAGCGATCTTATTTAATTTATTTTTAAGGGTTTATGACACATATTTTCCGATCAAATCAAAATTTCGAGGGGCTGCAGCCCCCTGAGCACCCCTTATATACGCCCATGGTTGAAGTGCACCAAATATCATCAGAAAGTGTTTAGCTGCAATTTATCAAGTACAAGATGTTTCTGCAAGAGGGTAACATTTTAAGCAAAAGCTGAATTAAATAGATGATAATAATGATGATAATTGTTTATTTTTATTCAACACAATGAACTCCTGGTCCCTTTTTACCATATAAATTCTCTATGGCTAAATGTTTCACCAACAACCATATAATTTTATGAAATTGTTCCTTATTAAACTTTTATAACATGCACACATTTTTTGAGGCCTTTTAAACTCGGTATGTAGTAAAATATTTTACAAATTCAGATTTTCAGTGGAAATTAAGCATACATACTATTAATCGAGCAAAAGTTTTAATACTTACGTGGTCGTTCCTTGAAATAGGCGCACGGGTGTTCAGTCTTTCCATTCTGAAAAGAGGAAGGGCTTAAGAAAAATGTACTTGGAAACATTTTCTCTGAAAATGAAATCCAAAAAAAAAAAACATAAATGTGAAATAGAGGCCAAGTTCCTCCCCCGACAAAGAAACACACCATTTCCCCAAAAACGAGAAATATCCTCTCCTAAAACCCCCCAAAAACGCCTTACCATCCTACACTCCAAAAACGTAGTTTGAGTTGGTGTATTAAGTGTACCATATTTTCAACCAAAAATATTTGCCAATACAAGATATGATAAAAGAAAGAAATGTCGAAGTTCATTACTTAGAAGACCTCATAGTTACTTACTAAGAACAGTAAAGACACTTCAACTGACCTTTAAAAACAACAATAAAAATATTTATATCCAGTTACTAAAATATCATTTTCCTCAACCAGGTATATTCTTAAACTTGGGAATGTTTAGTTTTCTCTTTAAAGATAATTTCGGCACAAATAAAACATTGCCAAGTTTCTCTCTGTTTTTTTTTGGGACCTCATTACTTTTTTCTATGTATTAAATAAAATTTAGTTGCCGCATACCTACTGGCTTTTGTACTTCATATAAAACCAGGGTCTTTGGATTCTGCTTAAAGTTCTCCTTACTGCTTGATATTTGATACCAATAATCAACCTACATACATCTAATCACTAGACTAGAAAAGTTAGAAGCTCTTCCAGATTACAGTACTCTAGAGGACAAATTGATTGCTCTCTTAACTAAAGTATTACACTGTAAAACACAGTGAGGATAAAGATCACAATAGGGAAAGTGTAGAAGGCCTTCAAGAAAAACAAAATAACGAAGACGATACATTTTGGGTTTGTGATCCTAAGCTTTGTAATTTAGATGACTCGACTTTGAAAAACTTAGTATCTGCTTTCAAGTATATTATGCAGTTAACCCCTACGACTTTATTCACAACATTTAAGAAAGAAGTCACGCCTGTTGTTGTGAAGATGCGTCGAAATGTTTCTTAAACATAAAATATAGGTTCTCCTTACCAAGACGATTCATTTGATACCCTACATGATGGGTTTCAGAAGGAATGATGGCTTTCTGATGGAACAAAACGTCATAGGTAATATGACACTCACGTATCCAACCTGCGTACCAAGTTTGGTCAAAATAGGCCAAACGGTGTGGATTTGTATAAGGAACAAACATGCAGACAGACAGCTGATAGACGATTTTGAACTAGCCTATGACACTCCCCGGATCAAGACCGACATGTGTGTCAAAATCGGTCAAACGGTGTGGATTTTTATAATAAAGAAACAGACAGACAGACATCTGATTGACGATTTTGACCTAGTCTATGCCACTTCCCGGATCAAGACCTACCTGTTTGCCAAGTTTTGTCCAAATCGGCCAAACGGTGTGTATTTGTATAAGGAACAAACAGACAGACAGCTGATAGAAAATTTAACCTAGCCTATGATTCTCCCCGTATCAAGACCCACCTGTGACCCAAGTTTGATTAAAATCGGTCAAACGGTTCGGGTTTGTATAAGGAACAAACATGCAGACAGACAGCTGGTATAAGATTTTGACGAAGCCTATATGCGTCTAAATGTTTCTTAAAACATCAAATATAGGTTCTTCGTACCGATGCGATTCATTTGATACCCCACATCATGGGTTTCGGACGGAATGATGGGTTTCCGAAGGAACTACAAAACTGGCACGCCCCCACCCGGAAGCGGAGTCAAACACAACTTTTCAGGATTTTTCGATTTTTTCATTTAATAACACCTTCATATCTATCATCATGCAAAGTTTCAAGTCTCTAGCATCATGGGAAGTGCCTAATAATTTTGATGAGTCTGTCAGTCAGTGAGTCCTATAAATCCCGATTTTCGATCGCTTATATCTCAGAAACTATTCGATGTAGAATTATGAAAATTTCCAGTTTTACTCAAATCTAGTAGTATAATAGCCGTGTAAAATTTCATAACTTTATCTTTACCTGGTTGAAAGTTATGAGAGGGTAAAAATCGGCTCTAAGACCTCCTGTAATATACACACAGTATGCTTAGGCCGGAACTTGGCCTGGCGCACTACCGTACGCCTAGATAATGATGAATACTGATTTATGATTTTGCCTGTGTCTAATGCATATGTACTGGCCATTTAAAATCTCATCCGCTCTCTCTGTACCCATCTCTCTTTCTCTCTCACAGATAGCCACACTCACACACTCACACACACACACACACACACACACACACACACACACACACACACACACACACACACACACACACACACACATTCTACTATTAAATCAATGACTTCATGTCTTAGAAAGATTTTCTCGGCATATAATCCTGTATTCAGCCCTATTGTGATTCAAGAGTTGACGTGGTATTAACCCTTTAACTGCAGATGGCCAGCAACGGGCGGCAGAACGGAGGAAAGGGTGGGCCAGGTCTACTAACCGCCTAACTTTGAGATAAGGCCCGTTCCTTTTCTACTATCTTTCCAGTATTGTTTAAAAACCTAGAAATGTTTAAATAAGCTGAAGGCGTAGCATATTCTCCGGTAGAGGCCTTGTGCTTCCAGTCTACGACTGTCTTTCCCGAGAGCAGATCGTGGCAAGGGTCCCCAGCGGTGGGGATGGGCTATTGCAGCCCGCAGATATGCTGAACTTCCCCGACCGCATATATGCTACCAGAGCGGTTATAGGGTTAAATCTCTTAGATCTTGATAAAAAATCTATGAGTTAATGCGTCAGAATGCTTTTCCTAGTTTGTACTGTTATATTCAGCTTTAAAGTGAATCAAGAGGTGAGGTGATATTAAATCCGTTAATTCTAACTATTAAATCCACATAATAGACCTAAGGAATTCCTTCCTGGCTGATGTTATATTTATCGATTCAGTGAATCGAGAAGTTATGTATTAAATCCATAGATCTTGATATTAAATCCATTACTTAGAACATTGGAACGTCCATCCCGGGTTATACTCATATATTCCGGCTGAAAGTGAATCCAGGGGTGATGTAGTATGAAATCTCATTGAGCTTTTTATTAGATTCATTACCTACTGCATTGGAACGCCCAACCCGGCTTAGGCTACACCTACAGTCCAGGCAACGAATGCTTGAAAACAGCTATAGGTGGAAATTTTTGGAACACAATTTCTCACTTCGTAACTTCGATTATTGAAGGGAATGCAATACTCTACAATCCTATAACCGTTATTTATTATTTTGGTACATCGTTGAAGAGTTATCCGGTCATAACGGGAAAAAAATATGCGGCAAAAAAAAAACCCATAATGACAGACTTTCAAGAGCGGATATTTCGAAAACTAAAGATATCTCGAAAAACTTTATTGAATAGAACTTGTAGGAAATTTAATCAGCTTTTATTTGTTATGGAATAGTCATGTCGCTAGGACGCAGGGTTTCCGAGATATAAGTGAAAACCCGAAAAATGGGACCTTCTTAACCCCCCTCCCCCCCGGCACAAAGGCTACGGGTAAGGACTTTTGATAAGTTCACTTTCTATCCACCCCAAACAAAGTTACGAAGTCAAAAATGTTGTTCCAAAAATTTCCATCTATAAGTAAATTTCCATTAGTTCGTTGACTGGACTGCTGCATTGGACCCGTATTTCTCCCGATCCGATCCAATCTGAATTGTTTGGCCGACCTGGGTGCCTACATTCGTTCCGATACGATCCGATCTAGACATCACTGGTCAGTAATAAACTCGTAGTGATATAAAAATGAGCGAATCATTTAAGAAATACCACATAATAAGCATGGATACCTATTACCTTGGAGGTATGAAGGAGGAGTTGCTAGGCCAATCAATTTTCCAGAAGTATATCAGTCCCGAAAAGAAATCTTATTGTAACAAAACTGTTACACTACGATAAGAGAAGCATTAGTATTGATATTTTAAAATTATTTATAAGAAAGGTAGGTAGAAGGTTATAAGCATTGGAAGGTTATAAAAATTGGATGGTTATAAACAACTTTACACGTAATTTAATAAACTAGGGAAACAAAAAAGAAAAATGTGAATTGACAAAGTTGTTATAAATTTTATTAGCTTCATATAAAAAATAATGCATTGAAATCGGTTAAGATTTAGTGGCAAGATGTAGAGGCTGCAGACGTTTTTGAAACACAATATGTCGTTTGGCGCCATTTTGCGTCGGTCGTCCGAAATCGGTCTAGAAAAAAACAAGTTTAAACGGCCGAGAATCAGTCGACATCAGATCAGATCGGATCAGGTCGGCTCGGGACCGATGTAGGCACCTCCATTAAGATAGATTTGTTTGTTTTTCTTCCTACAGTCGGTAGCTATCGGATCATATCGGGACCAATGTAGGTGCACCGGTTTTGTTCTGCCTTATAGTGAATGATGAGGAGCCGGTTAAATCGTGTTATTAAATCTATTACTTAGTGCCTATGAAAGCTCAAAGTCACATATTTAAAATCACGAGTTTTTGAGCTTTTAGCAGTAAATTGAATTTGTCAATAGGTCAAAACAAGATAGGTGAAATGAGAAACAGTTTTCTATTTTTTGCAATCTAGATTTCATTACTGGCAATAATTTAATTGGGTATTATTTGTATACTTACATTTATGATGCATATTGGAGTTATGTCCTGGTCCACTTCATTAGCTCGAGTTGAGTAGTATATGTGAGCCATTATGAAGAAAACCAGGCATCTCATTCTCCTGTAAGGGTATATAATTAATGTAAATTACTATTTATGAAAAAAAAATTACATGCTTGAAATTCATCCAAATTAAGATATTTTTTGTTACATTTAGACTTAAGAACGTATTCGAAAATAGATATTTTTATTAACAGACGTGAGCAGTTTTAGGAGTTTCATGTATTTTCTTAAATACCTCGAGAAAGGTTGGGAAATCGTGATAATTCTACAGTAACCATCCGAAAGATTAATAAATATCCTACAAAAGTGATTCTGAAGTAAACTTCTATGGGAGGGTCACATTCGTGCTGAAGACATTGAAGTTGTTGGTTTCGTTTCTTATTATTATTGTCTGTTTTTTAATATTTCTATGTGATTCATTCCCACAACTGTCCTGCCAAATCAATATCTATTTACCTATCTAACAATGTATATATATATATATATATATATATATATATATATATATATATATATATATATATATTCATCTATTTATAGCCTTCCTTAAGAATGAGGGAGAAGGGAGATTGAATAGTTTCCACTTCTGTGTATCTTGCTACTGTCAGTTTCCTGAGCTTTGTGGCATCTTAGATATCAGTCCAGGCAACGAACAGTTATAGATGGAAATTTTTGGACCACAATTTTGGACTTCGTAACTTTGCTTGGGCTGGATATGACGTGAACATATCAAAAGTCCTCGCCCATAGCCTTTGTGCCGGGGGGGGGGGGGGGGTTAGAAGGTCCCATTTTTCGAGTATTCACTTATATCTCGGATACCCTGCGTCCTAGCGACATAACTATTCTATAACAAATCAAAGCTGATTAAATCTCCTACAAGTTCTATACAATAAAGTTTTTCGAGATATCTTTAGTTTTCGAAATATCCTCTCTTGAATGTCTGTCATTTTCGGGGAAAAAAACACTTTTGCCGCATATTTTTTCCCCGGTTTGACCGGATAACTCTTCAACGATAATTCCAAAAAATAAATTACGGTTATAGGGCTGTAGAGTATTGCATTCCCTTCAATAATATATATTACTTAGCTATTTTATGTATTTTCCTTCAAACGTAAAAATAATTTCAGTGTTCATCGTGAAATCAGAAATTTAGCGACTAATAGTCCAGGCAACTAAGAGTTATAGATGGAAATGTTTGGAACACAATTTTTAACTTCATAACGTTGTTTCGGCTAGTTAGGAGGTCAACATATCAAAAGTCCTCGCCCGTAGCCTTTGTGCCGGGGGGGAGGGGGTTTAGAAGGTCCCATTTTTCGGATTTTCACTTGTATTTCGGAAACCCAGCGTCCTAGCGACATGACTATTCTATAACAAATGAAAGCTGATTAAATATGCTACAAGTTCAACTCTATAATGTTTTTCGAAATATTTTTAGTTTTCGAAATATCCGCTCTTGAATGTTGGGAAAAAACACACTTTTTTCTATTCTCGACCGGATATCACTTCAACGATGAACCCAAAAAATAAATGTCAGTTATAGGGTTGTAGGGCTTTCCATTTGCTTCAATTATATATATTACTTTACTATTTTATGTATTTTCTTTCAAACGTTATATACGCACTCACATGGTCTTAGCAAAACCATTGCCAATATAATGGACAAGATCTTATCTAATTGAGTGCGAAAAACTGGTCAGCGGGCCCAAAATTATATATTGTGCTATTTATACGTCCAGTACTCACTATATTTACATAATGGAGTATATTTTGGAAAATAAATTGACTGGAAATGGTGAGAAATTGAAAGGTTCATTGGTCGACAGTTGTCACCAGATATTACGATAATACTAAAACTGTTTTCACGTTTGAAGGAAAATACATAAAATAGTAAAGTTATATACATTCTTGAAGAGAGTGCAATGCTCTACAACTCTATAAACAGCATTTCTTTTTTGGGTTTATCGTTAAAGAGTTATCTGGTCTAAAAGAGCAAATAGTGTGTTTTTCCCCAAAATGACAGACATTCAAGAGCGGATATTTCGAAAACTAAAGATATCTCGAAAAACTTTATTGAGTTGAGTGAATGCTCAAGTCGCTAGGACGCAGGGTTTCCGAGATATAGGTGAAAACCCGAAAAATGGGACATTCTAAACCCCCCTCCCCCGGCATTCTAAACCCCCCCAATTTCCTTTTCTGTGTAAGTTGGCTACTTTCATTTTCCTGTACTTTGTGACAGCTAATATATCGCTTTTCTGCAAGATGTTTTTTTTTTTTTTTTTTTTTTTTTTAGTAGGTGTCGACAATTTTGACGATTTATATATATTTATATATATATATATATATATATATATATATATATATATATATATATATATATATATATGTATGTAGCCATTTTCACTGACCCCCCAAGACTTTCTACCCAGGATTTATAAATTTAAAGTGTGACAAGAGTGAACTTGAACGTATACAAAACTTTGGAAGACTAGGGAAACTGTAAAAGTAGTTGGGATAGTAAAATAAACGAGGAAAGGGGTTGGAAGTTAATCCGAGGAAGGTCGATGACACCGTGACCTTCACCCAGAGAGGAAATGCAGCTCGCTTATCAGCTAATGTTCATCCTTTTAGTAAGTTGAAAAGTCCACGATTTAGAACGCATAAGTAAAGATGGAATGGTTGGGATTCGGCTAAAGAAACCTCAATATGATTTTTGGTAAAAAAAAATCTATATTTTGGACGTTTCGGCTACTCATTGGTAGCCTTCGTCAGCTAAAATGACAAGAAAAACAGAAATTAATACAAAAAAAAAGTTTATAATTGAGATAAGTAACAGAACTATAAAGACAATTAATTAACTTATTATAAAAGAACAATTTGGTCTAAAATTCTTAGAATGAGTAGAATGAAAATCAGAAGAAACATAACAAAAAAAAAAAAGAAGAAAAAAGGCTATTATATTGAAGTTTATATAAGTATATAGGTATATAGGTGCTAATAGTACCAAACAGATAAGATACTACATACCTATGGAAATGCCTGGAGGCAGAGGAAGACCAATGTTGACAGTTAAGTAACCATTTTGGAGTACAGAAGAGTGTTATATATATATATATATATATATATATATATATATATATATATATATATATATATATATATAAAATTCTCGTGTCACAGTTTTAGTGTTTATACTCCTCCGAAACGGCTTAACCGATTTCGATGAAATTAAATAAGTATATTCAGTAGGTTTGGAAATAAGTTTATAACTATTTTTTAATATATTCGTCTGTGACAGAAGGTCAATTTTATAAAAAAACACACTTACTTTCTTCTGTACTCTTTTATTAGGTTCTACATGTTTCACGTCGCTGTGACGCCTCTTCAGGAGCACTTAAACTATTACAATAAAATATGGTTACAGCCTATCCATTAGAGAACATTCCGCAGGTAGGGCCACGTCTGGACTCATCCAGAATTTTATAAAATTGACCTTCTGCCACAGACGAATATATTGGAAAAATAAGGTCACTATCTTATAATACTATTTTTTATACCCCTAAGTGATAAGGGGGCCCACCCAAAAAATATTTTTCTATTTTTTGGACAAAATATTTAATTTTTATTTTTTTATGATATAGCATTAAAAAATACATACTATCCTAAATTTTCAACCTTCTACCACCAATCCCCATTTTATAATAACGATATTAGTACTTTAATTATACTAAATACATTTTAATTATAAAATGAAGTTTTATTCAAAATATGATGTTTCGGCAAAGAGAAATATGGTTCCAGATTCTAACCTATTCCTCAAGTTAATTCAAACATTCAATTCATGTTTCAGAATGACATCGTTCGGAGCAACGGAAATGGTAAAACATAATGCTGCAAATAGTCAACAATTTAATTCAACATTCAAAATCAAAGGCCAAGTTTATCACAAAGTGGGATCATTGCTGCCAATGCCAAACGAGCCACATAAATTTTTACAAATTTACTTTACGCGAGGTGAGGACTCCGAAAACACGCTCGCCAAATGCGTGGAGGCACGTTGGGGCTACATTAAACGCTATTCACGGTTTGCCAGGCGCATCGTCAGAAAGCTGGACGATCTATTGAATGAATTGTTGAAATTATTTAAATTACACATACACAAATTACAAATTGACAATCACGCTATTGTCATCAATCCTGATAAAGAACCATCTGGAGAGAACATTCAATGCACCTGTTGCTGATGACATAGCTGGGACGTTGTTGGAGTCCGTGCAGCTACGCGGGAAATCCTGATTCGAAGAAGAAATAATATTGAGTCCATTGCTAATACACGCCATTCATACGACGCTATCCAATATCCGCTAATTTAGTGGAAGGGACAAGACGGATATTGCCTAAATATTAAACAACGAGATCCCGCAACAGGTACCGGATTATTATTTCACTACCAAAATATTCTATAGAACGGATGTATATGGCAAAACAACGTTTGCCGGGTCAGCTTATATATATATATATATATATATATATATATATATATATATATATATATACTTGTGTGCTCGCCCTATCGCTTCCCCTAAGAATAATCCATTTCCATTAAATTTTGTATAACAATACTTTGTCAAATGTCAAATTCGTTAAACAGCAGATTCTGTCCACCGTATTTATTCTTGAGCATAACCCAAAATAGTTTTCAGTTCTTACGAGAAGAGGGGTAGAGGGGTCTCCCCGTGGTCAAGTGGCTAACGCTTTAGATTCATATACGGGAGACGGTGGGTTCGATTCCCACCGGCGCGCAGGAATGTTCTCATAAAAAAAAGAAAAAAAAAGAGGGGTGTAAAAATGATGGTAGATTCCCTACATATGTCTTTCGTTTATCTATTGCTCCAAAGAACTAACGACGAAGAAAAGTTGCCGATTTCCAGGCCTTTCCCCTAACAGTTTGCCTATGAAAGTTATATCATAGTATTGCACCGTCAAGAACTTAATAATACACTCTCTCATATTTGTGCATTTCCAGGTTTTTTTTTTCCTGTTTTCGTTATATGATGCCGCTATAACGATAGATTTTATTATAAAATGTGTGTCACTTAAAGGTTGAGGCCGTTAGGGTAGTGATTCAGGGTTATTATGAATTCCCTGATCACCTAAAACGATTGGGATTGCATGAACTCTATGTAAGTAAAAGTCCGACTCGCAGGAACTGCATCATCTTAGCGCGGTTCCGTTCTTATCCCTAGTCTAATTTGGAAAGATTAAAATAGAATCAGTTATTATTTTGGTTCCACCAGTCTTAAAAGGTCTTGATTTATGATCTTACCTGTATGGGTCGGCCAACCCATAAGTCGGCCAGAAAGGCCTCCGCTCAGAGGCATTTGGAAAGCCATGGGATCTCTCTCTTTGAACGCTACATTTTTAACAATAAATTGATCATCTTATTTTACTAAATCTGTTTTATTGTGAAATACATTATCCGACTATAAGCAATTAAAAAATAACAACGAATAAAACAGACAAAAAGAACCGTTCGAATAAACGAAATCGATTACTTTAAAGTTTTAAGCACTTATTTCTCCGATTGACATCGCCTAATTAAAACATTCTTCAGAACCTTTTTTGTAGAGCATTTAGTAAGCTTTCGAATGGTAACCTTCCGCTACCCAAGATTGTCAACGGTTTTCGAGATACTAACAAAAGTATACAAAGTTACCAAAATTTTTCTTGTCTGTTAATAAAATATTTTATTCTAACCCTTCCTTTACTCCAAACGTAACCAAAATTTCAACATATTAGTGTTGATGAAATTCTAACATGCAGAAAATGTGCAGAAAGTACCCAAACCAAAAACGGTATTCAAAAACTATTAAAGCTATCGCCTTGAAAATGGTTTCATTCGTTTTCCTAGCCCAAGAAGCCTATAAAACGAGTACTTACAAGCTTATGAACTTAAAAAGTCCGACTCGCAGGAACTGCATCATCTTAGCGCGGTTCCGTTCATATCCCTAGTGTCATTTGAAAAGCTTAGAAAAGAAATAAACTTATTTTTTTTATATATCTCGTGAAAATTGTCGAAATCCTCTCGAACATCTCGAATAAAAGTGATATTAAGGCGTCAGGGACACCGACAGTAGTTAACTTGTACACAGAAGCGGAAATTACACAATCCGGCTCTCTTTCTAAAGCAAAGCTCTATAAATCAATACAAAATATGCCTAATAAAGCCTTTCTAGTGGATACAAAAGGATCAAGGTGAAGTACAAGAAAGATTGAGTAGAATACCTTGCTTAATATAGCCTATATAGAATAATATGCCGAATAAAACCTATCTAGTAGATACAGAAGGACAAATAACAAGTCTTGACGAATAACAAGTCAAGATTTAGAATAATATACCTAATTAAGTCTAAGGAGTAGATACAAATGGACCAAAAACAAGTCTTGAGGAATCTTGTTTTTTTCTAATTAAATACTTTTTATCAATATTTAGTATATAACCTGTGTTGAAAACTATTGATTGCTAATTGATGAATCGGGTTACAACTAAGTAGTCTTTATGAATATTTAGTATATAACCTATGTTTGGAACTGTGTTATTTCAGAATCTAGTGTAGTTTAAGAAATTTTGGTGAATGATATCATTAAGTTGCTCTCTGTAACGTAGCTAGGCTTTGTATTTGTGTCGGCAATTACCTGGGGTAAATTTACAACTCTTGAGGGTTAACCCCAAGCAGATAAATTTCCTGCGGACCTTCTGCTTCTGAATTTCCTCCCTCCCCCACAGGGAGGAACCCAGCTTATAAGGTTGATCTCATGACGCAATCCGGAAGTGCCGACTAGAAAATTTTGCGCTTCAGAACCCCTAGAGACCGAAAATGATAGTGGTTAAAATATGTATGTATATATATATATATATATATATATATATATATATTTATATTATTATTCTTGTAGATGACCCAAAATATTTCTTAATGCGTTTCGTTCTTTTAGGCTTAGGGTCGGAAAAAGTAGTACTTCCTTGTGTCACACCACTTTATTTTAATAAAGTAGCTCTGTAGCTCCCAGACGAATGGTCCGATTTTGATGAAATTTGGTACAAAAATCTTTCGTCTAATTTGAAAGGTCAAGTTCGTGAACCAGCAAAATCCGCCTACTGGAAGATGGCGTTTGGGGCGAAATTCGCGCAAAAAAAATTGTAACGCTTACGTTTTTGAGTTCATAAGCTTGTAAGTACTCGTTTTATATGCTACTTGGGCTAGGAAAACGAATGAAACCATTTTCAAGGCGATAGTTTCAACCGTTTTCGAGAAAATTGGAAAAATAGTTTTTGAATACCGTTTTTGGTTAGGGTACTTAGAATCATGGGATTCAGTTGAAACATTTTCTGCATGTTCTACTTTCATTAAAACTAATATGTTGAAATTTTGGTTACGTTTGGAGTTAAGAAAGGGTCCGAATAAAATATTTTATTAACAGACATGAAAAGTTTTGGTAACTTTGTTTACTTTCCTCAATATATCGAAAAAGGTTGAGAATCTTGGTAAATGGAAGAATACCATTAGAAAGCTTATTAAATGTTCTACAAAAAAGGTTCTAATAAAAGTTTTGATTAGGCGATGTCAATCGGAGAAATAAGAGCTTAAAACTTTAAAGTAATTGATTTCGCTTATTCGAACTGTTCTTTTTGTCTTTGATATTGGTACTTAGAATTATGGGATACAGTTGAAACATTTTCTGCATGTTCGAAATTCATCAACACTAATATGTTGAAATTTTTGTTACGTTTAGAGTAAAGGAAGGGTTAGAATAAAATATTTTATTAACAGACAAAAAAAGTTTTGGTATTTTTGTATACTTTCGTTAGTATCTCGAAAACCGTTGACAATCTTGTGAAGCGGAAGAATACCATTCGAAAACTTACTAAATGTTCTATAAAATAGGTTTTGAAGAAAGTTTTAATTAGGCGATGTTAATCGGAGAAATAAGTGCTTAAAACTTTAAATTAATTGATTTCGTTTATTTGAATGGTTCTTTTTGTCTGTTTTATTCCTTGTTATTTTTTAATTGCTTATAGTAGGATAATGTATTTGACAATAAAACTGGTTAAGTAAAATAACAAAAACAATTTATTGTTAGAAATATAGATTTCCAAGATTCCAAGACCTTGTCACTAGCGGGAAAGTTTCTAGTGTTAGCCGACCCTTCCAGGTAAGATCGTAAATCATGACCTTTCAAGACTTTACTACACACAGGAATGGCGTTAGTGACCTTAAGGGTTGACACGCCACTATAATAATTAATTAAAAAAAAAGACTGGTGGATCCAAAATAATAACTGCTTCTATTTTAATATTTCCAAATTAGACTAGGGATATGACCGGAACCGCGCTAAGATGATGCAGTCCCTGTGAGACGGACTTTTTTGGATTTAGGACTTAATATACATATGTAGACTAAATCATAGCAAGAAGTCTACCTCCGTCGTCGGTTCTTAACTATGTAGACTCGCTAATGTTACCCAATCTTAGATACATCGTAATTAAAATCCACAGCAAAAACACGACATTTCATCAGAATCCCCTGCTAAATAAAACATATATAGAATAATATGCCAAATAAAGCCTATCTAGTGGATAAAAATAGAGGAAAAACGCCGTTCGTGGTGGTAGACAATCTTACAAGGCATTTCGCTCAGAAATCTCCGAAATATTCTTACTAATTTTACGTATCCTGTTTTATAACCAAATAGATTTATATTCTATAGTCAATAAGAAAAAAACTACTAACAATAAAAACCTATGGGTAACAGATGAAAATAGGGAATACCAAGAACAATTTTAAAGAACGAAATCAACACCAGTACTGTAATCTAGATATTCATAAGGCATCTTCGAATTCTAAAAAACAAAATATTGCTTCTAATTATACGTATCCTGTTTACTGACAAATAAATTTGACTGCTATAAGCAAGTACAAAAATAGAAGCCTCCGTAGAAGGTACATGAGGAGACGAGAGGACTTCTTAGCAAGAAGTGCCCCTGATGAGGTGCGAATGAATTAAGCACGAAACATGTAGGGCATGAAAAATAAAGTGGTGTGACACAAGGAAGTACTACTTTTTCCGACCCTAAGCCTAAAAGAACGAAACGCATTAATATATATCTATATATATATATATATATATATATATATATACAAATTTGAACCACCGTTATTTTCGGTTTCTAGGGGTTCTGAAACGCGAAATTTTCTAGTCGGCACTTCCGGATTGTTTCATTGTATCAACCTTATAAGCGGGGTTCCTCCCTATGGGGGAGGGAGGAACCGCGCTAAAAGAACGACAAAAACCCGTTCATAAGAACAAAACAGACGTATTTGAAGTTTTAAGCACTTATTTCTCCGATTGACATAACCTAATCAAAAATAGTTTTAGAATTTTTTTTGTAGAGAATTTAGTAAGCTTTCAAATAGTTCCATCCACTTACCACGATTTCCCAACCGTGTTCGAGATATTAATGAAAGTATACGAAGTTCACAAAACTTTTTATGTCTGTCCATAAAATATTTTATTCTAACCCTTCCTTAACTCCAAACGTAACAAAACTTTCAACATATTAGTTTTAATGAAAGTAGAACATGCAGATAATGTTTCAACTGAATGCCGTAATTCTAAGTACCCAAACCAAAAACGGTATTCAAAAACTATTTTTCCAATTTTCTCGAAAACGGTTAAAGCTATCGCCTTGAAAATGGTTCCATTCGTTTTCCCAGCCCAAGAAGCCTATAAAAAGAGTACTTACAAGCTTATGAACTCAAAAACGTAAGCGTTACGATTTTTTTTTGCGCGAATTTTGCCCCAAATGCCATCTTCCAGTGGGCGGATTTTGCTGGTTAACGAACTTGACCTTTCAAATTGGACGACGGATTTTTGTACGAAATTTCATCAAAATCGGACCATTCGTCTTCTACTTAGAGAGCGAACAGACAAATATATATATATATATATAAATAAATATATACATATATATATATATATATATATATATATATATATATATATATATATATACAAATTTGAACCACCGTTATTTTCGGTCTCTAGGGGTTCTGAAACGCGAAATTTTCTAGTCGGCACTTCCGGATTGTTTCATTGTATCAACCTTATAAGCGGGGTTCCTCCCTATGGGGGGAGGGAGGAACCGCGCTAATATATACATATATATATATATATATATACAAATTTGAACCACCGTTATTTTCGGTCTCTAGGGGTTCTGAAACGCGAAATTTTCTTGTCGGCACTTCCGGATTGTTTCATTGTATCAACCTTATAAGCGGGGTTCCTCCCTATGGGGGAGGGAGGAACCGTGCTAAAACTGGCCAAGTTGGGAAGGCACGAATAAGTGAGATGACCTTATAAATATATACGTATATATATATATATATATATATATATAATATATAATATATATATATATATATATATATATATATATATATATATACATGCGTATATGTCGTTTCCGATTTTAAATGTATTTATTTACACAAGCCCGCTGCGGTGTGATAAAAACAAACATCTTGAGGTCTTGATGCGATGAGCGGCTTCCATTTAACACGTTAGAATAATTTTCAACACAACCCTGCTTCAGACTGTAAACACATCTATTCTTGTCTGGAAACCAGGCTTCTGTTAGGCTTCCTCCCAACATTGTATCATGGGGGATCAATAATGTAGAATGTTCACAATATAAAGTCTGATAGAAGCATATGTTTCTACGTGAAAAAAAACTATAAAACGAGTACCAGTATGCTTATAAACTCGATAACGTAAACGTTCCGAATTTTTTTGCACACGAATTTCGCTACAAAAGCCTTGTACTGGTAGACGGATTCTGCTGGTTAACCAACTTGAACTTTGAAGTTAGACGAAAGATTTTTGTATCAAATTTCATCAAAACCTGACCATTTTTAGCTGACACGAGCGCGAACTGACAAATATATATATAAGCGATGACGTTTACTTTAGTATTTTCTGAGAACTTTTAGGTGACTGCGAAGTTCGGAATACCTTATTTACGACGTTCTTATACGCAGATTTGAAGCTATTGAAAAAGCAAAACATTCCAGGAACTTCAATAGAGAAGATGGCTTCACAGAACCCAATTGCACTGTATGGAACAATCAGAAGTCAGGTAGTGCCGCCTACGTTCTCTTTCAAGAATAAATAAAAAAAGTCCGACTCGCAGGAACTGCATCATCTTAGCGCGGTTCCGTTCTTATCCCTAGTCTAATCTAAGCAAGGTAGGGATTGTCCGGGTTAGGTCACTGCTACTTAATAATACATACCCCATATGTGTATGTATGTGGGCATATATATGTACATATGTGTGCGTGTATATGTGTATGTGTATATGCATATATAAATAAATATATATTATATATGTGTATATATATATATATATATATATATATATATATATATATATGTTAGGTATATTTACATAGATATGTGCATATATTAGTGTTAAATATGTCCTACTTGTATTTACAGCCCTGATGAAGGCTTGAAGTTCAAGCCGAAACGTCGGCACAATAAAACCATTTTTACGATAAAATGTAGTTTTATTAAGTAGCAGTGACCGAACCCTGACAGTTATATTTTGGTTCCACCAGTCTTGAAAGGTAGGATTTACAATCTTACCTGGAAGGGTCGTCAACACGAGAAATCGTCCCGCTAGTTACAAGGTCTTGGAATCTTGGAACTCTATATTTCTAACAATAAATTGTTTTTGTTATTTTACTTAACCTGTTTTATTTTCGAATACATTATTCAACTATAAGCAATTAAAAAATAACAAGGAATAAAATACAGACAAAAAGAACACTTCGAATAAGCGAAATCAATTACTTTAAAGCTTTAAGCTCTTATTTCTCCGATTGACATCGCCTAATCAAAACTTTCATTAGAACCTTTTATGTAGAGCATTTAATAAGCTTTCTAATGGTATTCTTCCGTTTACCAAAATTCTCAACAGTTTTCGAGATATTAATGAAAGTTCCCAAAATTTATATTATTTCTAGCAACAGAAAATTGGCCTCATTTTTCATATCCTGTTTTACACACAAAATTTTCGCAACATAAGAAATTACAAAAATAAAAAGCAATAAAAAACGAAGGAAAAGAGACAAAAATTACAACAAGAACGACAAAAACCCGTTCATAACAACAAAACAGACGTATTTGAAGTTTTAAGCACTTATTTCTCCGATGGAGATAACCTAATCAAAAATAGTTTTAGAATCTTTTTTGTAGAGAATTTAGTAAGCTTTCAAATAGTTTCTATCCACTTACCACGATTTCCCAACCGTGTTCGAGATATTAATGAAAGTATACGAACTTCCCAAAACTTTTCATGTATGTTCATAAAATATTTTATTCTATCCCTTCCTTAACTCCAAACGTAACAAAACTTTCAACATATTAGTTTTAATGAAAGTAGAACATGCAGATAAAGTTTCAACTGAATCCCGTAATTCTAAGTACCCAAACCAAAAACGGTATTCAAAAACTGTTTTTCCAATTTTCTCGAAAACGGTTAAAGCGATCGCCTTCAAAATGGTTTCATTCGTTTTACTAGCCCAGGAATCATATAAAACGAGTACTTACAAGCTTATGAACTCAAAAACGTAAGCGTTACGATTTTTTTTGCGCGAATTTCGCCCCAAACGCCATCTTCCAGTAGGCGGATTTTGCTGGTTAACGAACTTGACCTTTCAAATTGGACGAAGGATTTTTGTACCAAATTTCATCAAAATCGGACCATTCGTCTTCTATCTAGAGAGCGAACAGACAAATATATATATATATATATATATATATATATATATATAAATAAATATATACATATATATATATATATATATATATATATATATATATATACAAATTTGAACCACCGTTATTTTCGGTCTCTAGGGGTTCTGAAACGCGAAATTTTCTAGTCGGCACTTCCGGATTGTTTCATTGTATCAACCCTATAAGCGGGGTTCCTCCCTATGGGGGAGGGAGGAACCGCGCTAAAAGTCCGACTCGCAAGAACTGCATCATCTTTGCGCGGTTCCGTTTTCTTTTAACTAAACTCCCCGTAACAAGACCTACCTGTGTGCCAAGCTCGGTCAAAATTAGTCAAACTGTGTGGATTTGTATAAGGAACAAACATGCAGAAAGACAGCTGGAGGACGTTTTTGGCCTAGCCTACGAGAATCCCCCCGGATCAATTCAACCTGTGTGCCAAGTTTTGTGCAAAATCGGTCAAACCGTGTGGATTTGTAGAGTACAAACAGACAGACAGACAAGTGATTTATATATATATATATATATATATATATATATATATATATATATATATATATATACTAACTGTCTGTTTGTACCCTATACAAATCGGTAAGATTTGTTTGTAGACGCTAATCAGTAACTGTTCGGGTTCACAGTTTCGAACGCGTGACCTCCCAACTACTATTTTGACCTTCCTAAGACACTCCCCGGATCAATACCTACCTATATGAATATATATAGGGGAAGGTGTTGTACCTTTGACCACTTTGCACAATTGAATTTTTTTTAGCTTGAATATTAAGCCCAAATTCATTTTTTTTATTTCATTGTAATTAGTATTCTATTGTTTATCGTATTTAATTTTTTCAAGGTTTTAACTTTACAGTTAATATTTTTTATTAATTTTTAAAAAAATAATTGTACAGTGGTCAAAGGTACAACATGTGGTTGTACCTTTGACCATGGGGTGTTGTACCTCTGACCACGTAAAAACAACACAGCAGTGCAGAAAAAAAAATTTATTGAGTAATATTATAATTAATTGTAAGTTTAATAAATACAGGACATGGATGTATGCATAATAAAGAGCTATTATTGATATTATGTTTTGCTTAATATGCTGAAAAATCCAGTCAAATCGATGAACGTTTTTAACTGTCAAGGAGATCCACTAGCAATAGTAGAGTATGGAAGTTAAGCCCCAATGTCTTCAACATCAATATCATACAAATTTTCATCTTCTCTCGTAAACTTGTCGCTTAATGTTTGTTTTTTCAAATATTGGATCTTAATCATTGGACATTTAATACCACGGGATATCTGTGACTGAATATGTAATAGTTTTTTTACTTTTATTTTTAACAAGTATAAAATTTCCTTTTTCCAAATCACATTTTTTTAAATTGTTGCTGGTTATCGACTTAACTCACGACATTTATCAGACAGATCAACGTCACTTTCTCCTGAAGAAATTTCCGTGTCAGTATCGGAATCTGAACTTTCATTAGAATAATTTTCTTTTTATTTACCACTTTTTTAGGAAGAGGTTTATTTGTATGTGGTGTCTTACGTTTAGGGTGGTGTTTTCGTTTTGGTTTTTTTCACCTTCAATAATTAGCTTTTTAGGAATATCTGTCAGGATAGGAGGTTTCCCTTTAGGCCGGCCCCTATTTGACATTTTCCTTGCTTCCGCTTTTCGATGAGGTCTTACAACTTGAAGTGGAACGATAAGGGGCGATAGGTTATAACTGCTACACTGAGGATTAATAAAGTCAGTTTGAACTTATTTAATTTATTATTTTTTAAATTCTTTGAACAATTGAAGAAACCAATATTAATTTTTAAAAAAATTGTAGCAGAAAAACATAAAAGTTGAATTATGTAAAAATTACTCAGGTGTGTTGACCCGGTCAAAGGTACAACAACTAGTCGTGGTCAGAGGTACAACACCCTGGTAGTGTAAATTAAAATGGATGCTAAAAATGTTAGGGTTAAGATAAATCAATTTCAGAAGCTACACCATGTTTCTTATTGTAATAGCTACTTTGACAAATGATTTCCATCTAAAAAGACTTAATACAAAAAATATTATGAGGCAAAACGTCATCAATAAATAACTTACATTTTTATTATAGAAATGGATAAGTATTTTTTGCAAGAATCCTCTTTGACTTGAATAATCCAAAGTAGGTTACACAAGCCCTACAGTGAAGGAGCTAAACACTAATTACACCAAAATTTATAAAATGTTGCTATGTGCCGTGACAGCCTCGGTGGTCAAAGGTACAAGACGGTCAGAGGTACAACACCTTCCCCTATATACAAATATAAAGAAATATATATATATATATATATATATATATATATATATATATATATATATATATTTCTGTTCGGAACTTATTTTTTTTTTACTTTCAACTTTTTATTTATTTACAGAAGTATTACATTCTACAATTATGTGTATTTTGTAATTTGATATAGGTAGCTTGACCACGCCTCAGGTGCCACCAGTTGTCAACCGAATACCTTCCTTAGGAAGGATTCTAGGATGACCTGGAGTCACCGTACATCATCCAACCACACCCTGCGACTAGCAGGGAGGATTGGAGACGGATAAGACGTGGCCTGTGATTTCATGAGGAGAGAAAATATCCATCGATATCACTCTCATAATTACATTAGTTCTGATTGTTGGTCACTGCACGACACTTCACTACCTAAGCAGATCCCGGGGCCACTTCCTATTAAGACGTCTTGGTGGAGAGGAAGGATGATTGATGCTGGATAAGGATTGGGCTATAGGATTAGGATGATTGATCAATTTACTATGGAATGATGAGAAGCGGCTAGGGATTATATCTTGGACAAAAGGAATATTTAGGTCATTATGGAGGGTGTGATTCGAAACGTAATAAGGAGCATTAACTATTGTACGTAGGATTTTGGATTGAAATGTTTGGATTCGGTGGATGTTGGAATGCTTGGCTGTCCCCCAGAGTTCTACTCTGTAAGTCCATATAGGTTTTAATAATGAGTTGTAGACAGTTAGTTTGTTCTGTACGGTTAAGTGGGATGTTCGATTTAGTAGTCTGTATAGTTGTCCGAATCGTCGATTGAGTTCTTGTCGTTTTTGTTCAATGTGTGCGTTCCAAGTTAGTCGTGAGTCAAGATAAAACCCAAGGTATCGGATGGTGTTGGTTATGGGTAACGGATTGTCGTTAAAGGAAACGGAAGGACAGGTTTTACGTCGAAGAGTAAAGGTTATTTGGTGACATTTTTCGACGTTTATTTTGATGCGCCACTTTTTGCACCACTGTTCAATTTCGGTTAGATGGGTTTGTATGTTCTGGGAGGCTGTGTCTGGATTTATGTGGGGTGAGAGGATGGCCGTATCATCTGCGTACGTTGCCAGGAGGGTGTCGGGGTGTGTTGGAATATCAGCTGTATAAAGGGTGTAAAGGATGGGACCGAGGACACTACCCTGAGGAACTCCCGCTTCTACAGGGCAATAATCTGAGTAGGCTGTTCCATGCCGGACTTGGAAGAACCTTTCTGAGAGATAGGAGCGAAGGATTAGGTAAAGGGTGCTAGGAAGGAAAGTTTTGAGCTTAAAGAGTAAGCCTGCATGCCAGACTCGGTCGAATGCTTGAGCTACATCCAAGAAGGCAGACGTGCAATACTCTTTTCGCTCGAGGGATGAGGAGATAAGATCAACAACCCGAAGCCCTTGCTGCACTGTGGAATGTTGGGAGCGGAATCCGAATTGGTGAGATGGGATGAGATTTTTGGAGTTTAGGATAGGTAGTAGGCGCTTTAATAAAATCTTTTCAAATAGTTTGGAGAATATTGGGAGAAGACTGATAGGGCGGTAGGAGGAAGGATTGTTGGGAGGTTTACCAGGTTTAGGAAAAAGGATGACGACTGAGAATTTCCAGAGTATGGGATAATGGGTTGTTCGGAGGATGCAGTTGTAGATATAGGTGAGGAATACAATGGCCTTGGTTGGGAGCTGTTTAAGGATTCTGGAGGTGATGAGGTCGTAACCAGGGGATTTTCGGGAAGGTAGTTGGGATATTAGAAATTTAACTTCAGATGGATTAACTGCTTTTGGTGGTAGGGAGAGAGGAAGAGGGGAATGTAGGAAATCATCTAATTCGGGTAAAAAGGAATCCGGATCAGGAGGAGGATGAGGAGTAAATGTTCTTTTGAGATGATCAGCAAACAACTCGGATTTCTCTTCGTCAAAGGCGGCCCACGTGCTGCCCTCTCGGCGAAGGGGGAAGGGGGGAGATACGGGATGGTATTTAAGGATTTTTCGAGTGGCATTCCAAAGGGATTTGTCAGAGGTTGATAGAGATGAAAGGTAGGAATTAAAGGATTCGGAACGATGAAGGATTAATTGTCGCTTTACTAATCGGCATAATCGATTGTAAGAGCGACGGTCAGAGGGATGGCGAGTTCTCTGCCACAGAGCTCGTGCTTGACGTTTGGATATTATTAGGTCTCTTAGGGATTGGGGTAGAGGACTTTCAGCTGGGATTGGTTGATGATGGGGTTTAGGAAGGGAGGATTTCCATGCGCATTGTTGAATGGTGGTTGTGAATTGTTGGACAGCTATATCTAGGTCTTCGGGGGTTTTGAGGGAAATATTGAGGTTGATGGTGTCTTCAAGAAGGGATCGGAAGAGGTTCCAATCGATTGGTCCAGTGATTAAGGAAGGAGGTTGGGGCTTTGGGATAGGTTGTAGCGAGAGTGTAAGGATTAAAGGACTATGGTCAGAGGATAAGTCATCAAGGGAATCTATTGAGGTGAAGATGGATGTAAGGCCTAGGGATACAAATAAATCTATTAGATCGGGAATACGGTTTGGGTCAGTAGGCCAGTATGTTGGGGTATTCGGACCCATTATTATTAGGAGGACAATAAACAGCTGACAGGGAAATTGGAAAGGAAAATGTAGAGATTGTAATAGTGGCGGCTTGGAGTGAATGTGTTGGAGTGGTAGGACAAGGGTGATGGGATAAGGTTCTTCGTATAAGGATGGCAGATCCGCCATGGGCTTTACCGTCTGGGTGGTCGGTACGGTAAGTGTTGTAGTCCTGAATTCGTAAATGCTTATTCTTAGTCAGTCGTGTTTCAGTGATGAGTGCTGCATCTATACCTTTGTCTTGTAGTAATGTAGTCAGTTCGTTCGTGTGATTTGTTATTCCATTACCATTCCAAAGTAGAACGGAAAGGGATTTTTTTATGGGAGAGGGAGTCATTTTGGAAGGGACGGGAGCAAGTGAGTGACAATGGTATTAAGGAGGGTTATGAGAGGACTAATAAGGGATCTGAAGTCAGATAAGAAGGTATTAAGGAGGGAAGTGATGTCATTGGAGGAGGTTGGTGGTGGAATGAAGGGAGTGGCCCGTCTTGGAGTTGGTGTTGATGCGTTGCCTGGATGTTGGTCGGCGGGAGCTGTCTCATTGAGTACTGGTTCCTCTTGCTGGCTAGATCCAGCAGCGAGTTGTGCGAAGGAAACTCCAGCTTCAACTCTTCTGGTGGGTTGTGGACGTTCTTCACGGGGAGGCAACTCACCGTAGTTTCGCTGCCGGCTGTTGCTCATTCTTTTTAAATTTTTGAAAGTTTGGCAACCCTTGTAGTTAGCCGGATGGTTTTGAGAGCACAGTGCACAGACCGCAGGGCTTTCTTTTGGCTTTTTGCACTCCTGGCTCTTGTGATTTTCTCCACACCTGACACACCTTGGAATATAATTACAATATGCCTTGGTGTGGTTGTACAGCTGGCAGTTAGTGCACTGTACAGGCTCTCGTCTGCGGTAAGGTTTTTCGACTTGTACTCTTGTGCGGTAAAGTCTGGTAATGCTGTAAATTTTATCAACATTTGGCTGCTGTTCTAGATCCACAAAGAAGAGAGGTAAGGCAACTTTCATCATTCCTTGTTCAGTAGATCTCTTGACGATGACGTTTGTAGCTTGCCTTGCCTTGAAGCCAAGTGTAGCGAGTTCTGCTAAGATCTCTTCTGGAGGGGTGGAGGGATGGAGATTTCTGATGACCACTCGCAGGGCACGTTCATCCTTCAGTTGATACGTGTGGTATGGAGCCTTGGAGTCGTTTAAATATTTAATGATTTCTCTGTATGTGTCAGGAGTTGTGCATGGAATCTTTGTTGTATTAGTTCTATTAATACATGTATATGATTGTGGATCAACTTTCTGATTTAGGTGCGTGCAGAAAATTTTAATGTTTTTGATGTTGTTGACAAATATAGGGGGAGGTCTTATGATTTTATCGTGTGCTTTTTCAGTTTCCATTTCCTCTTCTTGCTCTTTCTGTAACGCTTGGAATGGGTTGGCTGTGAAAAATGCAGACTCTTCTTTTGTCTCTTCATTGGTATTAGAAGTACCTGGAGTTCCTTCAGCTGATGTAGACGGATTTTCATTTCTTAAAGCCTGTTTCTTGGTAATCTTCCTTCTAGAACGTGTATTCTTGGACGGTGACGTAGGTGGAGAGCTGCCAGCTGACCTGGATCGTTTACCACCGCTTGCCATTACCATGTGGTAAAATCCTCCCATAAATTATTATAAGCACGCGTAAGTGAAAAATAAAAATTAACGAGCAAAAAAAATATAGATAGATATATTTTTTGCAATAAAAAATATAAGGCGCCAACAGGACTCTCGAACTCGGACTCCTTAGTCCCAGACTCCAAGACGATAGCCCTGAGCCAGAGAGGTGATGCGGGAAGAGTATCTCAACTCCCCTCAAGGCCCCTAGTTTCTGAGCTAGCTAGGGAGGAAGCTAGTAGAGGGGGACTGTTCTGCAGAGACAGGTATAGCCCCCACCTCTCGCTAACCGTGAGGCAGGGCAGAGAAATCACAATATATATTGCAACTTAACTCACTTATTTCAGGTTGTTTTTGTACAGGAATTCCGAGGAAAATTCACAGAGTCTGCACTCAACGATTAACTAACCATTTGAGCAGGTTTAGTTCAATTTTGAGCTCAATGAACCACTGAACAATTCACTAATAGCGAGAGCTAAAAAATACACAACTTCACAGTTCAATGGCTGAAGCGCGACTCGGAACTTATTAGTGATAGAGTTTTCATAGAGCGAACATTGAGAAGTCAAGCGAGTCATTTCCGTTTAAGGTACTGTAAGATTTCTTTTGTGGCGCCTTAAACTTCCTTCTCCATGAGATTTTATTTTAGATTTTTAACGAAAGATCAAACCTTAACAATAGCTGCTACTAATGGCATTAGGGATATAAACGGAACCGCGCTAAGATGACGCAGTCGAACTTTTATATATTCTCTAACATATAATCGTTTTCGACAAAAGCTCCTCCTTTGGTACGGTTTTATTAAAACCAGATGAAAGCGATATCTGTAACAATTTTCGAGAAAATTGAATAGAACTAGTTTTCCTGAATAATTTTCGGTTCGAGTACGGGGAAACGATGGCTTTTGAGCAATCACTTGACCCAATAAGTAATGCAGAACCAGAGATATATAAATTACATTTATGAGACTGGGAAAACTAACTTTTCGATTTTCATACAGCACCTAATATATTAATAGATTTTCAGAACATATGCGCAACAATTTATTATTAAAACAGTTTCAATAAAATCGGTTTTCCGAGCAATTGCGTCGCATTGTGTGTTATTTTCTGTGCATTTAGTAAAATTACTATGGTTTTGAGACGCTTCAATAATAGATAGACTACCAGAACGGAATAGACCGCCCAACATTGTTTAAGAGGCATTAGGAGTAAATAGTTGACGATATACAATTAATATTGTATAACATACATATTATACAATTAAACAACATGAGTAAATAATTGAACATTAGATCGGGTTCATCTAATGTAATTGCACTGTAGATAGGGTTTCCAATTAGCCCTTCGCGTAGTGCATGTAATTGGTCTTGCGGGTTTATTGAAGCTATGTGGAGAATTCGCATTCTGTTACGTCAATAATTTTTTGCTCGTGGAAAAGCTTCGCTCATAGATCAGATTTTATTTTTATCGTGTTACTTCCCTTAATAAGTGAAAAAAAACGCTTCAGTGTCGACAGTGGTTTTTTTTTTTTTTTTTTTTTTTTTTTTTTTTTTTTTTTTTTTTTTTTTTTTTTTTTTTTTTAACTTACATAATTTCTTGTTAATAAAAACCGTTTCATTTGTTGTGTGTACTTTAACTATGTTCATTTTTGGCTCGTTATTATAACATTTTTTGCTACATTCAAAATTTGTAAATATACGTTGATTTGAGACTTAGAGCTCATTGGATTTTGCAGATGACTTGGATTTTGAAGCTTTTAAACACTTGTAAAATATGGCAAGGTATTTCCTGAACCTTACCGGAATGAAGTTGAACATGGGGGAATGCGTAGAATATAATATCCTAAAAGTTGAAATGGTAAATGGATTGCTAACATTTCTGGATAGGACTGAGTTTTAACTCAGTGCTCAGTTTTCAGTTTTGGAGATACATTTCAATGTATAAAAGCTAACCTACAATACATTGTCAACCTAAACAAATAAATAATATAGACAAACTGACAAGCAGCTATTTAATTAAGCCTGATCTGAAATCCTGGCTTTCTGGAGGGTGTCGTCAAAATAATTCGAAGTTCCCTATGGAGGGAATTTTGTATAATTTTCATAGAATTTAGTTAAGAATAACGACAAATTATTGAAGCAACAAAGTAAAATGATATCAGTAAATATAAACAGAGAGATAATAATATTTTTACGCGAATGCTAAGAGAAAATTTTCGACAAGTGGGCTTCATTTACTTCAAAAGGCAAACGTGTAATCCTTTTCTCACAGTTCAAGAAAGGAAATGTCTCTAAACCAGGATTATCTAGTTGTGATTGGTCCACAACTATCAAACTGAATCGCAATTCTGTCCGTGTACGAACTCTTCCTGTTAGGAGCTAAACATTCCGGTGCAGAGCTTGCAACGAGCCTGAAACCTGAATGATGGAAGACTGAGTTAATGGGGATTATCAGGAACCACTAAGTACTCTCAATCATAACCAACTTGTTTTTTTTTTTTTGCGGCGCATCGACTTCTAGGCCATTAGCGCCGATATGACCAACTTGTTCTGACCATAAGCGAGTTTAGAGGTCTTAGAAGTTGTACACCAATCAAGGTTCAAATCGAAGGCCCGACATAGTTATAAGAAACCGCGAAGTTTTACAGACACTACATTGGACCCGAGAATTCGAAATAGATGTTGACCAACCTAAAGTAGTCGATAAGAAAAATAAACATATTTATGAGGACTGCATGTAATATTTTAAAGAGAAATAAAAGGTTTAACATTGGAAGTAATAGGGCTTATGTTTGAAGCTCGTGTCACTCTAACGGAGTATATGCCAAGAAATTCAAACTCAAACAAGCGGTCCTATTACGCCTCAGTAATTCAATCTAAGGATCAAGTTAGGGATATAATTAGTATGGAGAATTACTATAATACTATATGGATAGAGACATCAATTTATATGGTTGTGGAAAAGCGGTAAGTACTTTGTTTATAACTAGAGTTTAGATTGAATTAATTTATTTCGTATGCACTTGTCTAAACAAATGAATATTCAAAACCTGCATTATCATTCCCTTGATAACCACCGAGGACGACACATAGCAGCCTGAAGAAGTCGGAGATGAACCCGACGAAATATTGCGATGGAGAGAGGAGCGACACCGCTGGAGAAAGAAGCCGTTCCATACATACAACCTGCATTATATGTGGACGAACCCAATAGAAAGAGCATCTATTTTGTTTTGATCGTTTATGAAAAACTCAAGTTTCTACTTGAAAGACATATCGAAGAAAAGGAAGATTTTAGGCGCCACGTTTCACAGACAACTGACTAATTCTATTCTATTCTATTAGGCTACGTATAAAACGCGGAGGGAGGATGGAAGCTCGGAGGCAGAATGGAAGGTCGATGCAGGAGAAGTCATCCTCCCTCGTGGATGGTCCGTTCAGAGCGAAGGGGTCTCTAAAGATGTCAGTATAGAGGCTGAAAGAATGGTAGGGAGGGTGGAAGCTACGAGGCAGGATGGAAAGACGCTGCATGAGGTAGGATGAGAAGTCATCCTCCCTCTTAGCTGGCCCGTTCAAAGCGAAGGGGACACTAAAGATGTCAGTATACAGGCTGAAAGGATGGTAGGGAGGGTGGAAGCTACGAGGCAGAGTGGAAAGACGCTGCATGAGGTAGGATGAGAAGTCATCTTCCCTCTTAGCTGGCCCGTTCAAAGCGAAGGGGACACTAAAGATGTCAGTATAGAGGCTGAAAGGAGGGGAGGTAGGGTGGAAGCTTGGAGGCAAGATGGAAGGACGCTGCAGGAGGTAGGACGAGTAGTCATCCATCCTTTTGGCTGGCCCGTTCAGAGCAAAGAGGTCGCTGAAGATGGAAGGACGCTGCAGGAGGTAGGGTGAGACGTCATCTTCCCTCTTAGCTGGCCCGTTCAAAGCGAAGGGCTTGCTGAAGATGGAAGGACGCTGCAGGAGGTAGGATTAGAAGTCATCCTCCCTCTTGGCTGGCCCGTTCAGAACGAAGGGGTCGCTGAAGATGTCAGAATAGGGTCTAAAAGGAAGGGAGGGAATAAAGAAATTCCTCTGTCTTCACTATTCAGTCTTCAAATAATAACTGATTCTATTCCACGATTTCCTAAAGAAACTATTACGGGTTAGGTTTTTATGTAATGATGTGGGGTTATAAATATATTTTAATATAATATATGTATACATAATATATTATTACAACATATTATGTTGTAATCATTCTTCCACTTCTCCAACTGAAGGCGAAATATAAAAATTTACGGCTGAGCCTAAATTGGAGATGAACTCGAATTAGGCTTTTGAATGGCCACCTTCCACCAGCTATATTGATATATTACAATTTTTCAGGAGCATTTTACATACGAGCTGAAGCACGTTGAGCATCTAATAAAGAGATTGGTAAAATATTAAAAGTTTTTACCTTCTATCTATTATAAAATAGATTATTATTATTAAATGTATGTGTTATAGATATGGTACCTCACTGGTATGTTAGATGAACATCTATTCTTTTAAAGCCCGGGTGAGTAGATTACCCAATAAATGTAAACATCTTCCTCTGTCCCTGAAAAGAAAAAAAAAGAGGAAAATTCAATTATGTTTTAACAATTAATTCTAAACCTTTATGTATATGTATATACATATATATATATATATATATATATATATATATATATGTATATGTATACATATACATATATATATATATATATATATATATATATATATATTTATATATATATATGTATATATTTATTTATATATATGTAAATATTTATTTATATATGTATATATTTATATGTACATTCAAACAACATTCATTTACTGCTAGCATACGAACACTATTGAAAACGCCCCAAGGTGACGCAGTTCCTGCAAGTCACTCTTTTTTTGAGATTACGCCAACTTAGGAATTTTGAGGATTCTGTTATAGAAGGTCAATAAAGCCTCTTGATGTGCGGGGGGGGGGGTGGAATGAAAAACAAACTAAACGGTAGAGGTCGTTTAGCAGAAATTATAATAGGGATGACGGAGTGGACGTCCTCTATTTACAAAGAATGTAAAAACAGTCGAGTAAACAAGAACAGTAAAAAAAAGAGGCTGCTGGAATTTAGGTAAAAATAGAATAAAATTTGGACATAGGGTTAAATTATTATAAATTAGTTAGTAAGAGGGTTAAATTAAGATATTTGTGACACTTGCTTTATTTTATTTCTAGAAATTGAAAATGGCCTGAAGGCCGAAACGTTTAATGTACAAATAAATAAATGGATTTAAGGTCTGAGGAATTGATCACACCAATTTAACCTTGAAAGAATATACAAATTACTAACACATAGCACTACCGAGAAACGCATAGAAATGGAGAAAGCCACGACAAGACGTTGCAGTAGCAACCTAAAGTTTCTTAATTTAGAGACTTACGAACGTCTTCCACAAAGACAGACTCAAGACAGCACTCAAGAAGGGGTCAAGACAGCACTTAAGAAGGACTCAAGACAGCACTGAACATAAACTAAACCTCACTAACGATCTAACAAATACATACGACCTAAATGATATTTGAAAACTAAATTGACCAGTGTCCACAAATACATCAGACAAACAAGACGTTAACTGAAGACTAGCGCGTAGCTAGTGAAAACATACGACTATTTAGACAGAGCATACGCGACGCAAACTATGCCTAGTACTTTCTTGAGCACACTCAAGACCCTAATGAAAATACAGAACAACAAAAACCATTAAACAAACAACAAAAGGATGCAGACTTGAGAGTGTTGTTATTTTACGGAAATGTCCATAATGAACAACATACCACAATCTCTGACAAAATATTTAGACCTATTACATATACAAAAGAACGAACGACAAACATCTATAAAAATAATGAAGTATAATAATATAAGTTGAGGAATGCTTCGGATTCGGCTGGTACAAAAACCAGGTGGCCGGTGCATAGTAATGACCACAATACGAAGATTTCCACAAGGCCAAGAATTGGATATCTCTCAGATTTATTTAAATACATATTCTTCAGAGAATTATTTTTAATGGTCTGAAGGAAAATATATGAAAATATGAAGATATTTGTTAAAAATGCATTCATGTGAAATTCATTTTTTACGTTGAGCTCTTTAATCCTTTTAATTTAATTATGTGTTTTATGCTATGCTTACTGTTTTTATCATTTCTAAGAGAGCGAAATAATTACGATAAAAGTAATTTAAATAATGGTAAACATTAATCTAAAAAATCAATCCCACCAGTGAGGGTGCTTCACATAAAAAGCCAAGTTTGAAAATATAGGTGAATTCACAGAACACGGATCGGATAAAAAATTAGCCACTGCTTTTGGGGTTAATTTAGCGGCGTTTTCCCGGGAAAAATATTCGATGAGCTTTGTCCGGGCCAGGGTTGAGAGAGAAGAGTAAGAGAAGGGAGGGGTTGAGTTTGCGGTAGTGGCATGAGGTGGTGTAGCTGTCGTCTTGGCAACGACCTCTTTCTCCTCACCCCCACACTCACTCACTCTTTCTTTCACCCCCTCACTCACGCTCAATCTTTCTCTCACCCCCTCACTCTCACTCACTCTTTCTCTCACCCCCTTACTCCCACTCACTCTTTCTCTCACACCCTCACTCTCACTCACTCTTTCTCTCACCCACTCACTCTTTCTCTCGCCCCTCACTCTCACTCGAAGCTGGCTGAATTTCCTATAAATCGGTTGCTTGTTGCACCCAGGTTCGGGACAGCCCAATACCCGTCTCAGGTTGTTCTCGGTCGGCCTTTACAGGAGTCGTTTTTTTTTTTCATTCATGTTTGAAGAGAACATAAAACATAATTAATCAAGCAAATTTGTCAACAGGATTAAGAATTATAAACTATTTACAGCAGTGCTATTTAGACCTTATTAACTATATTTACATGACATAAAAACATTAAACATACTAAAATTATTTATTCCCCAACCTCGGTACCATACCTTGGTGATGACCCTATCTAGGCGAGCAGGTGTTGGGGCTTGCGTGCTTCTAGGAACCTTGGTGCTATGCCAGCTCAGGTTCAACCATGCTGAACAGGACCTAGGGGAGAAGCCAGACGAAAGTGGTACCATGGGTGGTGGTGGTTTTTTTTTTTTTTTTCCAGAAACACCCAATCCTAAGGTTGCGGCAGCCTACGCTGAGAGGATGGATGGCACAGGGTGGATAAATATGACGTGCAGCGAGTAGGTAACCCCTTGGGGCACCGGGTGACCCCCCATTGTAAGTAGCCTTCCTGTGGCATGCGGGGCTCTGTTGCAGGCGACGTTTTTATCCCTTGCTTCTCGTGGGAATTCAATGACAAAAAAAAAAACATAAAAAAAATAAACTTAACTTACTTGATCCTGTGGGGGCTTCGGCACCGACAGAGCAAAATGATGAAACAAATGATACTAATGAAACTACCGAGGTGACTAACGTACTCGACAATCCACTAACACCTGCCACAGATACAGAATCCCTTTCGGATTTAGTTAGAGAGGTAGGGGACTTGGTCATGGGCTCTCCCGTGCCGTCAACATCTGTTGAAGAAGGAAAAGACTCTGCACCAGGGAAGAAACTCTCAGGTGCACAGAGAAGAAGACTCAAGAAGGCACTGGCTCTTGCTGATCATAAGGCGGAACCTGGGACCTCTGGAGGAAAGCGCAGGAACGAAGAAGGTTCTAACACTCCCTCACCTGTGGTAAAGAAGAGGCAGAAGATGATGATAAGACCGGTGAGCTATGCCGGAATTGCGTCAGACTTCAAGCTGGCACTCATCCCGACGGAGTACCCCGAGAGTGGTTTTACCATGGATCACTACAGGGCACTGAACGATGCAGCAATCAAACGGATGGATGATTACTACAGAGATAATGAGACCAGCATCGAGATTGAGATCGATGGGATCTACATGGACGGTGGAGCCATTGTAGTGAACAGTCTTGATAGTGAATCAAAGGAATGGCTCAAAAAGTACATGCCTGGGGTGGACATAGGTGAATACAAGATCAGAACGGCAGAATTGTGCGAACTGACACCGATGGTACGAGCTGGTATGTTTGTGCCTGGAGGAAAGGTTGACAGCCAAGATCTATTGAGGAGGATTGGCTGCCAGAACAAGTGCAATACCAAGAGCTGGATTGTTCTGGATCAGCAGAAGAGGGAAACGGGACACTTCGTCACGGTGAAGCTGCCAGAGTACGACTTGGGCGCAATTCAGGAGAGGAGGAACGGACGTCTTGGATACGGTGTATTCAAGATCGTGCTGCAGCCCCTGCTGAAGAAAAAGAAAGAGATGGACACGGCCATGGAGGAAGACACCCTAGCCGCTCAGGACGGGGAGAAGGAAGCAGAGGAGACTAAGCCGCCGGTGGTGGAGCCGAAGTCTTCAGTGGAAGTGTGTCCGGACGGTAGGGCGGAAAGCTGTGGGCAACGGGAGGTTTCTAGGCTGGAGGTTGTGGGTCCTTGTGGCCCCTCCCCCGCAGAGCCTGGAAGCGAGCCTCTCCGAACCTCCAGTGGGAAGCCCACTGTGTCGGAGACCTTACGCTGATGACGATAAGGCTACTGCAGGTCAATCTGCACCACTGCAAAGCGGCTACTGGTTTGCTTGAGCAGTATGCACGAGGTAAGGGTTTAGATCTTATCCTTATACAAGAACCATATGTTTTTAAAGGACAGGTACGGGGTTTGGGATGGAAAGGCTACAGTAATATTTCAGGGCACGAGCCGAATCCCAGGGCCTGTATTGTGTTCAAAAATGGACTTTTTTGGATGTTGGAATGTTTTTCCCCTATGGCAATTCCCCTATGGCAAAAATCTTTCGTGTAATTTGAAAGGTAATGTGCGAACAGAATTCGTCCACCGAAACATGGTTTTTGGAGCGAAATTCGTGCGTGAAAAAAAGTGGAAACAAATATTTTTGTATCTCATTTTCGGTTTCGGGACTCGTGGAGAATCGTGGGATTCAATTGAAATATTTTTTACGTGTTTGAAATTCATCTAAACTAAGATTTTATAAATTTTGGTTACATTTGGAGTTAAGGAAGTATTAAAAAAAAAAAGTCCGACTCGCAGGAATTTAGAAAAGAAACAAAATAAAAAAAAATACAAGAGCCTACAAGAAGAAGAATGTAACTATAAAAACATGAATGTACATACTATTACTTTAGTTTGAATCAGGAACTGGAGGGTAGAGGAGGAAGTTTCAGGTTCAGATCACAGGTACATTACATATAGGTTAGATGGGGAAGGGCCTGTAGCTCTTATCCTAAGAAATCCAAGATACACTGACTGGGATCGGTATAGGGAAATTCTAGCCTGTAGGATGGATAGCTGTCCACAGAGGGTTAACACTTGTCTTGAACTAGAGGTTACGAACAATTTTCTCACGGAAGCTGTTATCAAGGCGTATGAAGATAGCTGTGTTGGGAAGGTTCAGAATACTAACAGTAATTCCACATGGTGGAACAAAGACCTATCACAGCTCCGGAGGGAGACGAGAAGACTCTTTAATAAGGCTAAAAGGAAGGGGTCCTGGGAGGAGTACAGGAAGAAAATGGCACAGTACACCGCTGCCATGAGGAAAGCGAAGAGAGAGGCCTGGAGGAAATTCTGCTCTGAGGTGGGATGTATAGCGGAATACTCAAGACTCCACAAGATACTCGCGAAAAGTCCTACGAAAAATATGGGGACTGTGAAGAAAGAAGAGGGTTTCACGGAGTCAGCCGAGGAATCCCTGGACTACATACTTGCAACACACTTTCCTGACAGTGAGCTGGTTAATCCGGATGACAATGATTGTCCAGTCAGGAGAGGTAAACCGGAGGTATGGAGACGTGGAAAGGAGGTAGTGAGAGCGGCTCACGTCAGATGGGCCATCAGGACCTTCAGCCCATACAAATCACCGGGAATAGATGGGATCTATCCTGCCTTTTTGCAACAAGGGATGGAGATACTCTTACCAGCACTCATTACGCTCTTCAGAAGTAGTCTTGTACTAGGCTACATACCACGGAACTGGAGAGTAGCCAGACTGTGCTTTATCCCCAAACCAGGAAGAGCGTCACATCTGTATGCAAAGGACTACAGGCCGATATGTCTATCATCTTTCTTACTTAAAGCACTAGAGAAGATCATAGACAGACACATCAGGGATTCTGCGTTAAGACATAATCCTCTTGACAAGCAACAGTACGCATATCAGACAGGCAAATCGTGCGAATTAGCACTACATGATCTGGTGTGCAAGCTGGAGAGGACTGTACAGTACAAGGAGACAGCACTATGTGCATTTCTAGACGTGGAGGGAGCTTTTGATAAAACTCCCATCGCGGCGGTAAGAGACGCCATGGTCAGCAGGAAAGTAGAGGAATTCATAACAGACTGGACGGTAACCCTTTTGAGAGATCGTACCATAAGGCTGTTAGAGGGAACTTACTGCAAACACATTAAACCAAGGACAGGCCAGGGGGGAGTCTTATCACCTCTGTTGTGGTGTATGGTGGTAGATACACTGCTGACAAGACTCAAGGATCAGGGATTTAACGTACAGGCGTATGCTGATGACCTGGTGATGGGCATGTAGGAGAGTTGTTGGGAACTACTGGGGCATAACCCCCAAGGCTATGCATTGGATCTACACTGCGATTGTGAGACCGATAATTACGTATGGAGCAATAGTGTGGTGGCATCGCTGCGACACTACAATCAATAAGAGAATACTAGGCTCTCCGCAAAGGATGGCTTGCCTGATGATTACAGGCGCAATGGGCTCCACCCCCACGGGGGCTATGGAGATCCTGCTTAACCTAAGGCCAATAGAGATTTTTATTGAAGAAACGGCTAGACATACGGCATATAGGTTCAGTATATTGGAACAGAAACCATGTCCAACGTTTAGTGCACACTGTGATATTATCCGGAGGAAACTGCAGGAACCAATTCTCTGCATGCCTTCGGACTACCAAGACCAGATAACCTTCAGCTCAAATTTTGTTACAATAATCAAAACAAGAGAGGAGGCGATGGGACATAAAATGATACAAAGCCGGGTAGACAGCTATGGATTTACCGACGGCTCGAAAACTGAACTAGGTACAGGAGCAGGGGTGTGGATTCAGGATACCACACACAGTCTCAACATAGCACTTGGCAATTATGCAACAGTGTTTCAAGCTGAGGTATTGGCCATTAATATGTGTGCGGACATCATGCACAGCGGAAGCCCTAGAGACAAACGCTTTACAATATTCTCGGACAGCCAAGCCGCTATAAGGGCATTAGCTGCAAACAGAATAAAATCTAAGGTCGTACAGGAGTGTAAGGATAGCCTGAATAATCTAGGCAGGAAAAACGGGGTCAAACTAGAGTGGGTACCAGGGCACTCTGGCATACCTGGGTATGAGAAGGCTGATGAATTGGCTAACATAGGAGCATCCATGACACCTCTCTCACCAGAGCCAATATGTGGAATTGCATCGGCTGTTGCCAGATTGAGCATCCGTAGGTGAACTGAAGCTGAACACAAGAGGAAATGGAGCAGAAGTGCTACCCAGAGACAGGCGAAGCAATTTATGGTCTTTGCGGATAAGAAAAGAACGGATTCACTGCTCAATCTATGTAGAAGCAAGGTGAAACTACTGACGGCCCTACTTACAGGGCACTGTAAACTACGGAGACACCTCTACTCCATGGGACTCTCCAATACAACATGGTGCAGATTGTACTCTGAGGACGATGAGACCCCATACCATATTGTATGCAGATGCACGACGCTGCCAGCCAAGAGGTATCTGCACTTCGGGACGGCGACAATTGATGATCCAAGGAGAATACCGGAGCTGAACATCACAACGTTAAGGAAGTTCATCTCTGATACGGGTCTGGCATTGTAACAGAACGACACGTCGGGTGGCACAATAGGTCTTGTAGGCCTCGGTGCGGTTCCTCGGTTAGCCGGGCACCTTGTTTTCTAAAATCTAAAATTATTTATTTGTTTCATGCAGTTTGCCTAAAATTGCTGTGGGCTTCCAATACTTTTCAAGTAAAATAAATCTAGACATATAATAAAATTATCGCAGATAGCTGTCTGTACATGGAAGATCAATAAGAAAGAATATTATTGGAGGCTTTTATTAACTCAATAGCACCCAAAACAATGATTCTTAGAATTTTTGTCTGTTTGTCTGTGCGTTTGTACACGCTAATCTCTGAAACGACTTATCCCATTTAAATAGGGTTTCCACTATTATATTGTGGAATGCTTTACTTACCATTTAGTGTTTGTTTCATGTCAATCGGATCATAAATAAAAACGTTATGCTAATGTAAAGTGTAACGTCGACTTTTGTAGGTTGCAGCCGAGAGCCCTTAAATTCCCTGATCTAACCTCCTCATATATTGATGATGCACTTATGACGAATTTTTCAAAAGTCCTCACCGATCCTTTAGCTGACGTATTTTGTTGATGGCATGTAGCTACCGAGGTTGCACTGATGAAAGAACGTTCTTGAAGAAATTTCTTAAAATCTTCATCGAATAATCCCCTTTATAATATATATATATATATATATATATATATATATATATATATATATACATATATATGCATTTTTCTACAGCAAAAAGGTGGAATAACATCCCCTCGGCAACCACCGAGGAAGAAATAACAATGACCTGGCTGACGAAGATGGAGATGAACCCATCGAAATATTCCAGGAAGAAGTAAAGAGGAGTACGACCGCTGGAGAAAAATGCCGTTCTATCCAAAAATATCAACACAGCGACGAAAAATAAACATCAAACATATATATATATATATATCGCTTGATACGAGAAATCTCCTAGGCTAGGTCAAACAAATCTACCAGCTGTCTGTCTGTATGTTCGTCCCTTATACAAATGCACACCGTTCGTCCGATTTTGACTAAACTCGATACACATGAGGATCTTAATCTGAGGAGTGTCGTAGGCTAAGTCAAAAACGTGTACCAGCTGTCTGTCTGTATGTTTGTCCCTTATACAAATCCACACCGTTCGTCCGATTTTGACGAAACTCGGTACACAAGTGGATCTTAATCTGAGGAGTGTCGTAGGCTAAGTCAAAAACGTCTACCAGCTGTCTGTCTGTATGTTTGTCCCTTATACAAATCCACACCGTTTGGCTGATTTTGACCAAACTTGGAATAATGGTAGGTCTTGATACGAGAAATCTCCTAGGCTAGGTCAAACAAATCTACCAGCTGTCTGTCTGAATGTTCGTCCCTTATACAAATCCACACCGTTTGGCCGATTTTGACCAAACTTGGAATAATGGTAGGTCTTGATACGAGAAATCTCCTAGGCTAGGTCAAACAAATCTACCAGCTGTCTGTCTGAATGTTCGTCCCTTATACAAATTCACACCGTTTGGCCGATTTTGAGTAAACTCGGTACACATGTGGATCTTAACCTGGGGAGTGTCGTAGGCTAAGTCAAAAACGTCTACCAGCTGTCTGTCTGTATGTTTGTCCCTTATACAAATCCACACCGTTCGTCCGATTTTGACTAAACTCGATACACATGTGGATCTTAATCTGAGGAGTGTCGTAGGCTAAGTCAAAAACGTGTACCAGCTGTCTGTCTGTATGTTAATTCCCTATAAAAATTCACACCGCTTGTCCGATTTTGAGTAAACTCGGTACACAGGTAGATCCTAATCTGGAGAGTGCCGTAGGCTAGGTCAAAAACCTCTACCAGCTGTCTGTCTGTATGTTTGTTCCCTATAAAAATCCACACCGTTCGACCGATTTTGACCTAAGTTGGAACACAGGTAGATCTTGATAAGGCGATTGCCATAGGCTAGGTCAAAACGGCTACCATCTGTCTGTCTGTCTGTATGTTTGTTCTTTATACAAACCCACACCGATTGACAGATTTTGATCAAACTGGGCACACAGGTTGGTCTTGATCAGGGGATTGTCATAGGGCAGGTCAAAAACGTCTACCAGCTGCTGTCTGTATGTTTTTTTAAATAAAAATCCACACCGTTAGACCGATTTTTACAAACTTGGCATACCTGTATGTCTTGATACGGGGGGGTGTTATAGGTTAGGTCAAAGTCGTCTAGGACTCACAGTTGGGAGGTCACGGGTTCGAAACAGTTACAGATTTGTGTTATTAGATTTTAATAATACTTATTTGGTTTCTAATTTATTTAGGCTTTTCTATATGCAGAAAGTAGGTGCAGCATGGTACGCCGGGTAACAGCTAGTATATATAACCTCATAAGCACATTTCCCCTCTCCGGAAAAGTTAAAATTCTTTTGTAGAAGCGGGAGATGGTGCGTTCGATTCCCAACCTCCGGCAGGAATTTTATCATCCCACGGCTCGCTGGTAAAATTCCTCGCTGCACCCTTGATGTCGGCGCTAATGACCTAGATGTAGATGCGCCGTAAAAAAAAAAAAAAAAAAAAAAAAAAAAAAAAAAAAAAAATAAATACTCAATCAAAAATTAATTAATTAACGATTAATTTTTTTCTGAAATAAAAATATAAATTTTAATCAATTTTGTAAAAAAAAATGTTATTTTCGCTCCCAGATAAAAAAAAAAAAAAAAAAAAAAAAAAAAAAAAAAAAAAAAAAAAAAAAAAAAAAAAAAAAAGAATATTTGGATCCATTCTAGCATCATTTGCGCTTAATATGGTTACTCAATATGGGATATTTTGTATATCTCTTGTGTGCTTATAAAAGTAAGTAAATCAATAAAACTTTATTTGAGGGTTTAAATAAATAAGCTACCTTGTTGAGTCCATGTTGAAGGGGATAGCTAAGCTATAGACGAGCAAGTGCTGTTTAGAGTAAACAGTGTTCTATTTGGGAGAGAGCAAAAATAAGCCTACCAGTAGGCCTGGTCCTCATTATTACAGGCTGAAAATGTTTTCTTTGCTCATTGTGGTAAGCTATTTAATTCACAATTCCACCCTACGGGACGTTCCGGTGGTCCTGGCAAGAAATACATATTAATGTTTCAGGACGCATACCAGTGAATCAAATTTGTGTGGGTGCGTATATATATATATATATGTATATATATGGGTGTGTGTGTGTGTGTGTGTTTCGTTTTAATCTGCTTTGCAGCGAATTAAATGTGTTTGTTGTGATGCGGCTTCTTTCTCAAGCGGTCTTGCTCCTCCTTTCTTCGCAATATTTCGCCGGATTCCTCTCAGGCTTCCTTGCTTGTTGGTAAGAGAATAAACCTAGCAACCAGCAAGGATAAATGACAGCCGGAAGAAGCCGGCTGTCACAAGAATATATATATGTATATATATATATTGTAAAAATAAACTAAATCGAATATTTTTCAGGCGGAAGGTCAATAAAAGAGAATAAACAAAGTCAAATAATTTTATTTTTATCTTTTCCAAAAAATATTGGATTGAAAATATTGGGTCACTGTAAAATATAAATAAACTAAATCGATTTCATTTCATTTTCATTCGATTTTTCATTATAAGGGGGTTTACTCCGGATCCGAGTTACTAATTACTAATTTATTGTATATATAATATAATTATAAGGGGGGTTTACTCCGGATCCAAGTTACTATTTACTAATTTATTGTATATATAATATAATTATAAGGGGGGTTTACTCCGGATCCAAGTTACTAATTACTAAATTATTGTATATATAATATAATTATAAGGGTGGTTTACTCCGGATCCAAGTTACTAATTACTAATTTATTGTATATATAATATAATTATAAGGGGGGTTTACTCCGGATCCAAGTTACTAATTACTAATTTATTGTATATATAATATAATTATAAGGGGGGTTTACTCCGGATCCAAGTTACTAATTATTAATTTACTGTATACATAATATAATTATAAATGTGGTATATATTTTTATTCCTCGGAGTCCTGTCTTTCCAAACAATTATATTTCGTGATCAAATTTAAATTATGTTTCGCAAGGGAAATGTCAGTGAAGTATGCTGACAGCAATGAGCATCTAGATTCTGGCTTCTCACTGCTCCCTGTCAGACACTCTATACACACCAGGGGCTAACAATTCTTAAGGGCTCAGCCTTATGTGGCCTGTATGCTTTGATCCCCGATGGCTGTAGGTCTAATATCGTGTATAGAGAAGCATTACTGTAAAGTAGATATATTTTAAATTCCCAAACACCGGCGTTTTTAAAATAATCTAAACGATACATCTAAAAAATGCTACGCTAAATCACTATCCACGCGGACGAATCAAAGGGCATATATATATATATATATATATATATATATATATATATATACATACAAAATCAATAATAATTTCCAAATTTAAGTTTAATTTTAATTAGCTATATGTTTTTTAATACTTGAGTGCTTAAATTATATAACAATTTTGAAAAAATATAAAATTCCCATTTTTTATTTATTTTGAATTTTGGAATATCATTACTGATATTTAATTAAGCAAGACTTTTAAGATAAAAATTATAAAATCTCTTTTATTGCCGAAACGTTTATTTAAAAATGTCTAGAAAATTCGTATTAAAACATTCTAGCCTGTAGAAATTATAAATAAAACTATATTAAAAAATATTTTATGTATAAATATAAATGGTTTTTGGAAACTTACCACCAACTCCCTTTTAGCACGTTTTTATACGGCTTCTATATCCAGTGGTTCTTCTCCTCTCACTTCCTGCGATATTTCGCTGGATTCCAAACTAGTGCCTATTTTCAATGTCACAAGTGCAGCTTTGATGTCTAACATTCTAAAACCTGACTTTTTTTTAAAGTAACATAATTGCAGTTTATGTACGGAATCAATTATAGATATTCTAATAATTATCGTAGGTTTCCAAGGCCCGATTTATTTAATGTTTTAAAGTCTTCTGGATATGATCGTGTCGAATTGGTAAGAGCCGATGTTACGCCAGATATTCTACCTGCTTCCTCAGGGCTCCTTCTGAGAATGTAGATAGGGTTCAGTCCGGGTCTCTGATTGGTCGATTCTTCCCGCGCTGTTGAATTCCATGCAGATAATCAAATCTTCGGGATGTTGGGTGTCCATAATTTGTAGCCATCTTCTTTATTGAAGTTTTGGGGGTATTTAACAATTTCGATCGCTTCCCGGATAATTCTTTCCCGCTTGTTGGATGCCTTTACTAGGACTTTAATTTTATCAAACTCTGAGGAGTTTTGAGCGCGCGCTTAAATGTTCTCAATGAGTGTCACAACTTTGGTACTTTGCGATTTTGGGCAAACGGCTAATTGGTTCAAAAGATATTTAAATTGTGGCCAGCATATTCAGGACACCCTGTATATTCTAAAATAACTGTAAAATTTAATTTTCTGGCGGAGTATTGTTCGTTGTGATTTAATATTTTATTAATTTAGTGATTCAACATTTATAGAATATAGTATACGCGCGTATAGTGATCCCCCCCCCCAGTGATTCAATAAATTATTTTTTCTACGAGTATATTATGAATAAATGAATACAACCAATTTATTTTAGTTCGTACGCTAATTGTTTTTGTATATCTCTAAAATAATATTCGTTCATTTGTGAAGGGAAGTGTGTACTTCCAAGAAGCCTTCTTACGTAAACAACTCCAGGAAATCAATTAGAACCATTGTTCCATTGACACAATAATGTCTCACTACTTCATTTAAGTTTGCATCGATCCTGTCAGAATGTTACCGAAAATCATAATAATAACATTTTACTGGTGCCAATGGCCATAGCAGTCGACGCACCATAATAAAAGGAAAAAAAAAAAATAACATTTTACTTATGTTTATTGGGTTGTCGTCGAAAGTTCGTAGCGATTTTAGAAATAAGGTTTATCTTAATTCTTTCAACTTACAATGAATACAAAGGCTATTCTTGTTTGTATACCTCAATCTAGTCAATACATTGAGGATTAAAATTATATAAACAAATGTAGATATTGTATTCATTATAAGTTGAAAGAATTAAGATAAACCTTAAGATGGCCATACACGTTCGGTTCAAATCTCAAAGCCGGGGCTGCACAGTTTGGCCTGAAGGTTTGGTCTGTAATAATCCTCAAGGCCGGTTCTACACAGTCCAGTTATAGTACTGTATGTGAAGCAAATAAACTCCTGTCCATAAACGTCAGGCCTGCCTTGCACAGTCCCAGCCTCATTGGACTGTACAGTTTATCTATTGGGGCTTTAATTCTACTTCGATGGAATGTACAGTTCAACTCTGGCCTCAACGTTGTCCCATTCACGTCGAGGAATATCTTAAGGTTTGGATTGTGCAGTACAAACCTTGAGATTTTCTTCTCCATGTATTTGTCTTTTTTTTCAAAAAGATCTTCCCGGATAACCCGATATTAAAACTAATATAATTGGGCTTGTGACAGGTTGGTTTTTTCAGCGGTGGTCCCTGCTCGACCATGTGTGCTTTGAAAGGATCGCAGCCTATAAAGAGTGCAGCACTTCTGACCATTGAAGTTGCGGCGTAAAAAAAATAAAAAAAGTACACACACACACACACACACACATATATATATATATATATATATATATATATATATATATATATATATATATATATATATATATATGTATGGCGTACTCAATTTTTGAAACAAATAAGGCTATACGGCGCTAATGGCCCAGATTTGTCGATGCGCCGTTAAAAAAAAAAAATAAAAAAATAAGGCTATATGACATTCGCTACATGGTGTATCGCAAGTAGATGACAATGCTCAAGGGAATAAAACTAGACAAAAAAATGTAGATAAATGTTGCACCCTCACATCTGTTGTTTCCATCTGTTTTTGTTGAAGATATATGCCGTTCTAATGGTTATTTTAGAAGAAAAAAAAAATATTTTTAGAAAACTCCTATTTTCGTCTGCTTTTAGACAGTATTTTTCTACGTTACATAACTTTTTTGATTCTTAATAACTTAATAAAAAAAGGTTCGCCTCATAAAGAGGAATCTATGGAATAGGCGTATATAAGGAGTGGAGCCGAGGGGACTGCATCCCCCCGAAATTCCGATTTAAGCGATATAAATGTGTTATAAAATCTAAAAAAAAAAAAAAATAAGATCACTAAGTTTATATTAGTGAAAAAAATATTTTTTTTGTGTTCTATTCCAAGTTCTATGTTGTTAGTATTCCATACCCCCAGATTACCAGGTGCTTCCAGGATGTGGACAGGTTGACTAATTTTCATAAATGAACGTATGTCTCTCCATAGTAGCATCCGATTCCAGCCCAACAAGATGCTGGTTCGAGTACCGCCTGCAGCAGGTTCAGTTTTTTTTATCTATGGGCCGTTGAAAAAAAAAACCCTGCTCCACCATAGATGTTTAGAAAGGGTGGCAACCTAGGAATAGCCCGGCGCTTTGGATGTCGATGTGCCTTAAAAGTGAATATATTTATATCTATTGTTGGGGTGCGGGGCCTGTAGCGTTGAACATTTAGGTACAAGGTGCATCTTATCCCTACCTCTCTCGCCAAAAGGGCTTAATCCGGGCAGTTCGTCTCCAGATCCCAGAATGATCGCGTCATTTCCCGTTACCTTAGGCCTGCCACCTCTTCTATGAACTCTCAAGTTACTCCCAATTACGCTTACTAGTAGGCCCCCCATTTGTCCAGGAGCTGCAATTCTCAGGACCCTGAATCTTCGGCAGCTTGAAGCGTCATTTGGGTGAGTTTAAGTATTTTGTTAATATATTTTTTAAATAATTTTACCACCCACGTGCCGAGGATTATTTCTTTAATTCCCACGCATACATCTATGTATGTAAAGGGTGTATCGCAAGTAGGTGACAATACTCAAGGGGGTGAACTAGACCAAAAATGTTCAATTTTCACAATTGTCAACTCAATCAATCGTTTCTGAATACCGAAACAGCGAGTAGTTTGAAAAACTAGGTCATCATGTGGCAGGAGATGTATTCGCGTCCCACGTATAGGAGGTTGGCTTCTGCGATGGGCTTCCTGAACAAATTTCCTGCTACACCATTGGTGTTTATAAAGACTGGCAACCTGTAGATAAGTACGGCGCTAATGGTCTAGAGAAAAAAAAAATAATAATTTCAATTCTAATATTTTATTATCCTGCCAGCTTTTGCGACTTATTTTTATTGTTCATTTAAATATCTTTTGAGGGCTTATTTGAGCAGAAAGGCAAAAGTATTTCCTTAAACAATAATCCTATTAGCTTGTATTGCTAAATTACAAGCTATGTTTTGTTGCAAATGAGAACAGACTGTTTTAAATAATTAAATCAACCAAGGGAGGTTTATTTACTCTTACGATTTTCCCATCTCAATAAAGCAATTTCATTATTTGAGCTTATTCAATACTCGGCTGAAATAATGACTCTGGCCGCTCTAGCGGAGGGAATGGGGGATTTGGATCGTAACAAGGGCCTTTCTGAGAAATACTCCCAACTCAGGAGTTGGAAGGGGTGTATCGATTATACGGAGACAATCGACTCTTGTCAACCTTATACCTAAGTGTGTCAGTAATATAGGATTTACAACTGGAACACATGGCTAGCTTCCTAATTTCTCATAACATTTTATTAGCGCGTTTTCTCCTTCTCTACATAGAGACAAAACCTGTTTATGAAATGTACACAATGATGTAATGTAGAAGTGTCGCACAGTGGCCCAGGTTGCACTTAAACCGCGAAAAAATTGAAATATTTTATGTCAAAAGAACAATGTAAAACCTACCGTAAAATGGGGTCACATTATTACACCTCTTTGAACTTGGAACCCCACTTTCGAGAAAAAATATGACAATAGACTCAAAAAATTGCAAATCGTTTGTAGTTGTTTGTAGTGAAAAAAATTTCGTTTGTAGTTAAACCGTTTTTGAGAACGGGGGGGGGGTCAAAAAATACCCCGCACCCGACTTCAACCGATGGGAACCAAAACATTTCTATTTGACGTCAAATCGTTTGTAGTTGTTTGTAGTGAAAGAATTTTCGTTTATAGTTGCCCAGAAAAAAAGTTAGAGCGGTTTTTTGAATTTTCAAAATGACAACTTTTTCATTTTTAGGGGCGCGTGTTTTTTTATGGTCCCAATGCATTCGAAATCGTTTGTAGTTGATAGTAGTGAAAGAATTTTCGTTTGTAGTTGCCCAGAAAAAAAGTTACAGCCGTTTTTTTAATTTTCAAAATGGCAACTTTTACATTTTTAGGGGTGCGAGTTTCTTGGTGGTCCCAATGCATTCGAAATTCACAACTAGCTATAAAGACGTAGAAAAAAAAGTATTGAATTGTAACATTGAAAATGTTGCCATTTTGAAAATTCAAAAAAAAGGCTGCAACTTTTTTTCTGTGCAACTACAAACGAAAATTCATTCACTACTAACAACTACAGACGTTTTCGAATGCATTGGGACTATAAAAAAGTCCGACTCGCAGGAACTGCGTCATCTTAGTACTAAAAACGTACTCACTCTACGAATACTGCTCAGCAGGCTCTATTCCAAACAACCAAAAATTCGTTGTCATTTTAAGTTCCTTGTTTTACTAGCAAATTCGTTTCACTGTAATAATCAACTGTAAATATGTGCTTCATGGCAAATAAAAGTTCATTATCTCGTGGGTTAAATCGTTCTATAAAATAATAAAATAAGAAATAATGATAACTTCAGTTGTAGCAGGAGGAAGGTTATATAGATAGGAGAATTCAAAACAAACCTATGTATACGCCATCATGGTTAGCCACAGCCATCTTGATTTCCACAGCTATTCCAAACGTATTACCTATACCTCTTACCGTTTCTTAGCTTATTTTACTACAATACTAATTTTACTGATAAATGCAATTTAAAACAAACAACAACCAATTAAAAAGTGAGATAAACAAATAGAAAAACCCTTTCAAAACAACAAAACAAACACTTTTTTAAGTTTTAAGCGCTTATATCTCTGATTGACATTGTCCAATCGAATAATGCTTCAGAACCTTTTTTGTAGAGAATTTAGTAAGCATTCGAATGGTCACCTTACACTTACCACGATTTCCCAACCGTCATCGAGATATTTACGAAACATTTATGAAGATCCGAAAACTTTTCATGTCTATTAATAAAATATTTTTTTTCGCATACTTCCTCAACTCCAAATGTAACCAAAATTTAAACATCTCAGATGGGATTAATTTCCAAGATGTAGAAAAAATTTCAATTGAATCCCGCGATTTTAAGTACCCACAATAAAATAATGACATGCGAAAACATTGATACCACTTTTCTCAAAAACGGTTACAGATATCGCCATAAAAATGGTTTCATTCGTTTTCCTATGTTAAGAAACCTATAAAAGAAGTACCTGGAAGCATATGAACTCAAAAACGTAAGCGTTACGATTTTTTTTGCGCGAATTTCGCCCCAAACGCCATCTTCCTTTGGGCGGATTCTGCTGGCTAACGAACTTGACCTTTCAAATTAGAAGACAGATTTTTGTACCAAATTTCATTAAAATCGGACCTTTTTTGAGCCGTCAGGAGAGTTAACAGACAAGCATATATATATATATATATATATATATATATATATATATATATATATATATATATATATATACAAATTTGAGCCACCTATATTTTCGTGATCTGTGGGGTCTGAAACGAGAAAGTTTCTGGTCGGCACGTCCGGATCGCGCCGTGAGGTCAACCTCATAAGTTCTCCCTATGAATATAGGGAGGAACCGCGCTAAAACTCGTACCCCTAAAAATGAAAAAGTTTCCATTTTAAAAATTCAAAAAACGTCTGTAACGTTTTTTCTGTGCAATTACACACGAAAATTCATTCTATACTATCAACTGCAAACGATTTCGAATGCATTGGGACCGTAAAAAAACACGCACCCCTTAAAATGTAAAAGTTGCAATTTTGAAAATTCAAGAAACGGCTGTAACTTTTTTTCTGGGCAAAGGAAAATTCTTTCACTACAAACAACTACAAACGAATCGACGTCGAATAGAAATGGTTTGGTTCCAATAGGTTGAAGTCGGGTGCGGGGTATTCCCCCCCCCCCCTGTTTCGCAAAAACTACAAACGAAATTGTTTCACTTCAAACAACTACAAACGATTTGCAATTTTTGAGTCTATTGTCATATTTTATTTGGAAGGTGGGGGAGAGGTCATTATTACAGTGTGGTGAAATTGATACAAACTTATACTGCTGGGATATTTTTATATACCTATATATTTGTCTATTCGTTTTCAGACAAACTTATAACCAGTATAGGTTTGTACCAATTTCTTCACCCTGTACTAATGTGACCCCGATTTACGGCAATAGAATGTAAACAAAAGTGTTTCTGGTTTCTGGTCTCAAAAGATCGGACTTCAATGTTTACGTTTATCTGAGCCGATATTTGAATACTCCAAAACGAATTAAATCAGACTCTACACTAGTCTGACTTAGTCACTAAATTGTTCTTTTCATTTATTCTTTGACCATTATGTCAGATTCTACACAAGGTAAATAACATCTTTTACTATTTTTTATCAATACAAGTTCGCATTATGGACATATATGCTATGCGTTTCCGCTCGCTACGCTCGCCAAAGAGCGTATCAAAACTCTAGTCAATCCAACTCGCTAAAATTAATAGAATTCTATTAATTTCACCGCGTGGGATTCTAGGGAGCGGAAACGCATAGCACGTTTGCCCATAATGCGAAATAAATATATTTTTTTTAAAAAAATATGGGTTGGCATAGAGACGGTCAGGGAGGCCGAATCTAATACATGAACGAAGACACTAGAAGATAAAAATCATTAGTGCTTGCTCGGACTTTGCACTCAGGCCTCCAGCATATTAGTCCAGTGCTCTACTACTGAGCTCGCCCATCTAATAATAATAATCCAGGAAATAAAATAAGTCAGTAGATAATAACCTTGAGATACCAGTAATTTTGTTGGTTATTATAATGATGGGTTATGAGTGATTTTATAGTGTATCATGTGTGTGGTAGCAATTAGAAGGCTCTCGTCAGTTGACAGTTTACTTAAGAAGGGTGGATGTTGTAAGATGCCCTTTTTAAGTGCCTGTTAGTAACAGTTTCACTGTTAAAGGTACGTTGTAAGACTGTAAGAGACACCTGTATGAGGGGTGCTAAGGAGACTGCAGCGCCCCCCCCCCCCGAAAGTTTGTTTTGGTGAGAAAAGTTCTTGTAAAAAGGCCTATAAAAACGAAAAATATCTGAAATTGAATGAGTTCAAGACGCCATTTTACACTAAAATCCCCCGGTACCCCCTCCCCCCGAAATTATTTCTTGTATACGCTCTTGGTCTTGTTAATATAATTTCCGCACGACTTGATCTTTGTTTTTATGGCAAGCAATACCCTGTAGTATGCAACTTATTCCAGGCATTTGCATGTTCGTCATCCTCTGTAGTCTTTCCGATGTTTTCATGACCAGGATCCATACCACTGTTGATCTTTTAATCTCGATAATCGTTGTAACATTTTGCATAATAATCTGATTGGTATAAAAGGTGTTATTTCAAGATAAAAACAACGCAAGGAATCTGTGAACAGTATTGTATGTGTTATTTTAGCCCTACTGAGTATGCCGTGCAGCTCTCGTGTGTATATCCTTGTAAGACAGCATTGATATATGTTCTCTTGTAGAACAGCTGCAGCATCAATGCAATTCTCTGGTTTCGACTCATCTATATATAAAAATATCACGTGTCTGTCTGTTTGTTCCTTATACAAAGCCACACCGTTTGACCGATTTTGACCAAACATGGAACACTGGTCCGTTATAAAATTGGAATATTTTTGTTTTTATTTGTTAACACATTAAAGGCGGGGATCTTGACGAATGTATGGTAGGTAACGCGGCGAGCGCCCTGCCTTGTTTTTCCTCCTAGAGCGGGCGATATTACTACGACTCCCGCCTTTAAGCTACAGTCGAGATAAATCGTAGTACTACGAATCCCGCCTTTAAGCTACAGTCCAGATAAATCGTAGTACTACGAATCCCGCCTTTAAGCTACAGTCGAGATAAATCGTAGTACTACGAATCCCGCCTTTAATGTGTTATGTTGTTAAATCACTCCAGTAACAAGCCACGAGGGTCAAGATGGGCAGATCGAGTAGAGGTATCTGATTCTTGACCTTTCGGCACACTATGGAGATGGTGTGGCCAGTATTATGCTCTGGACGCTAGATATTTCCCCTTGATGGTACCCATTAATTAATTAAAGGTTGGATAGGCCTAGGAAAGATCTGGGACCTCGAATACAATCCTCGAAAGACGACACTAGGTGATAAAATGTTCACTCACCTGGTTTCGAGATTCGAAATCAGGGCCTCTAAAACATTGTCCCCAAGTTGTTAAAGGCAGAGCAATTTTGAGCCTATCTAGTCTCCAAGTTGGGAATGGGAGATTTCTGTAGGCGTATTGATTGGAGCAGCAATTTCTCTGTTTTCGATATAGCGGACAGGAGGTGGTTTTTGTGCGTTAATTTTTTTTTTTTTTTTTTTTTTTTTTTTTTTTTTTTTTTTTTTTTTTTTTTTTTTTTTTTTTTTTTAAGGCGCATCGACATAATTCTTGGCCATTAGCGCCGAGATCCAGGGTGTAACCAGGAATTTTCTCAGCGAGCCCTGAGATGAGAAAATTTCTGGCGCCGGTGGGGATCGAACCCACCATCTCCCGCTTATGAATCTAGCGCGCTAGCCACTAGACCACGGGAGACCCCCTTTGTGCGTTAATATAGGGGTTCCTGTGCCCCAACCTACCCTTTTATAAATACCACGCATTTAAAAAATGGGAAATATCCCATTTCCTTATGCCTGGTATACGCATTTGCGTGACATAGAGACACAACAATAAACTAAAACTCTATCGAAAAATGCTCCGACACGCAGGAGCTGCGTCCGATTAGCACTTTTCCATTATTATGCCTATTGTCATTTACATAGCTTGGAATAGAAACAGTTTATATTTTGTTTCAATATTTCGTGAAAATTTAAACGCCAACACCCATGACATCTCGAATAAAAGCGAAGGTTTAGGCTCCACACTCCAATAAGCGGACATTACTCACTCCGCGTCCTGGCTCATTCTTAAGATCAATATTACTTATTAATAGTTAATCAGTGGAATAAATATTTAATTTCAATGTTTACATCGTCAATAGAAATAAATCCGTAAGTTAACAGGTCTTTAATTGCTTCGAATGTACTAATAACAGAAATTAACACTTTATTTAAGTCATACCTAATCTTTATAGTATACTAGCTGTTCCCCGGCGTACCATGCTACACCAGTATGAATTTGTATAGAAACGAACATACTGAATGACAGTTGATAGACAATTTTGTCTTAGCCTATGATACTCCCCGTATCAAGATCTACCTGTGTACGAAGTTACGTCAAAATCGGTCAAACGGTGTGAATTTGTATAAGGAACAAACATAAAGACAAACAGCTGGTAGACGTTTTTTTACCTAGCCTATGACACTCCCCGTATCAAGACCTACCTGTGTGCCAAGTTTGGTCAAAATCGGTCAAACAAAATTACAAACTTTTATTGTCTCAATTGACCTCCGTCGCCCCTAGTTCTTTTTGCAGTACTGTACGGCACATGATTATACAATAAGGTGGTAGGAAAAAGAAGAAACATATAGCAAAAGAATAACATACTTTGTTTTTTAGTGTCAAACTAATATTCCATTAGTAAATGTTTTCTAACCATATGTGTGCAATGTAAAAAAAAACATCTGGGTTAAAGGTGCAACGCGACGCATCGTAACGCAATTTACGCGATTGCTAACTTTTTCGCCTTCCAGGTAACTAGTTAACGCAATATATATATATAAAACAAACAATCTAGACAACCTGTATTCGCCGGCACCAGTAAAAGCTGAACATGAGAAGAATAGACTCATATTTATCCTAGAAATAATTGAAGTAAAAAAACGTTTTCATGCTATATTAACACGGGCGATTGTTTCTTTGGCGTTCGAATTAACCCAATATTTGATTTTCCCCTTTTCCATTTGCAGAATTACTTCTGTGAACTCTTAATTTTCACTTTTACTTTTTTCTCACCATTCAGTTTTCTTTTTTTTTAATTGGAAAAAATAGTTAGTCCATTCAGGCAAGTCAGTCCATTTTTACCGCGTAAATCTCCCTAAATAAACAGACAATTGTTCTATTTCCCCTCTATAGTGTTTTGCAAAATGTCTTCAAACATTTATCAATCCTACCTGTGAGGTGTTTTCATAAGCGATGAAAATGAAAATTACAGAGAACTCACAGAAAACGTGGTCTGGAGACAGAACAAGCCCCGCTCATATATATGCAACGAATCATTCCCCAAATAGATTGAAATAATTAAATGTAGGTCTGGTAGATTTCTAGAGACAGTGTGAAAAAAAGGAAAGGATTGGTAAATGGAGATTGGGATAAAGGAAGCATGGGCGTATATAAGGGGGGGGCTGAGGGGGCTGCAGCCCCCCCCCCCCCGAAATTTTGATTTGATGGTAAAAACTTGTCGTGAAACCCTTAAAAATAAATTAAATAAGATCACTTAGCTCATAAAAAATAATTTATTTTACGTGTAATAGCGTTTTAGTTGCCTAAAACTATTCCAAGTTTTAAATTTTTAGTATTCCATACCCCGGAAATGGTCTCAGCCCCCCCCCCCGAAATTTTCCCAGCCCCTCCCGAAATTATTTCCTATATACGCCCAAGAAAGGAAGGAAAAAGACAGCCATGTACTTCCTTTCTCCAGCTGCAGTAGTTCCAGAATTTGAGCCACAACGACAAAGGGAAGCCGGAACATAGAAGGACATCTCACCTTTAGTAGACTGGAGTATGAGGCGTGTTCACTTCTCTAGACCTGAACTATGACTGGAACTTATTCCTAGTCAGATACCGTCTCATTGGTCATCAGAGGCCTTTATCCCAACATTACGTTATGTGGCACCCCCTTTTCCGAAAGACGACACTCAGACCTTCGGGAATATGAATCCTCTCTCGGTATCTCTTAACTTCATCTGCTAAAAATACCGAACAATACCTACTATAGCATATTAGTAGCCATAGGAAATGAGTATCGACAATCAATACGAACTTGCTGTGTTACATTTTTATTTTTGGTTAGCGAATCTGGTCTGCACTAAATAAATTAATGGTGAAGATGGTGAACATATTATCATTGTAAAGGCTGGCCAGAGGTATATTTAAAAAAAATAAAATTGAACACAGCAGCATTTTTGGTGAACCCCTTTAAGGACGTCCAGTTAATTCGAATACGACGTTCTTGAAAATCTTGTGGAGTCAGAGCCACAATTCGCTGTGGAACAGACTTATTTATCTATAGATTACAATCCATCCGTGAATGATGGATTCCAACGAAGAATTGTTTTATCGTGACAATCCTGGTCGACATACTGGTTGAAGAACGGTACAGACAATTATTGACTTTATAAGACAGCTTTCCCACCATCCTGCTTAATCTCCAAACATTGCCACAGGAGATACCTTATTTTCCGGCCTACAGCACTCAACAGGGAAAAAATTAATTCTACACAGGATGTACTATCAGATTTGTTTGGAACAAAACCGGAATTCATTCTAGCA